>PVKC010016897.1:0-20543 GCA_004027635.1 Crocidura indochinensis
GGACGTCGAGGATTGATCCCAAGTTCATCCTGGGTCGGCCGCGTGCAAGGCAAATGTCCTACTGCTGCGCTATCGCTCCAGCCCCTGCTCTCATGCCTTCTGTTCAGTCACACAGGGAAGCAGGACTGTCCCAGGGGCTAGCACAATGAAAGCCTGTGGCTGCAGGCCACTCTGGATCCCCTGCAGCCTTAAAGAGTCTCTCGCAGATGCACAGCAACCTGTTCTCCTGAGCTGGACACACATTCCTGGGTTTGCCTTGGCCTGCCATAGCCTGACTCCTCCTGCCTGGCTACTCCACTCACTTGATAGAAACTGGCAATCAATGGCCTTCTCCTTGACAACTTTGTGTGCCCTCAATGTCCCCATAAGTCCTCTGTCCCAATTTCCCAGGCTCCCTGCTCCCTCTCTGTCTCAAGAATCTCAATTAATCCCACATGGTCAGAAACTACTCAGAATATTGACTCAGAAGACCTGTTTGGAGTACCTGGCCAACACACTTGCTCAAACTTTCTTTGCTGCCCATAGCAAATCTTGCCTCTTCTGTTCCCTTTCTCAAAACACTTCTGAGAGAAGCTGGTGGTTTCCCTATCCCTTCCCTTTTTGTTGTTGTGACGAGGCACTTTCCTATGGTGTCCTGTGGCACTGGGGATCCCAAATGACAGTGCCATGGTGATCCCTGCATGAGGGCTTTAACTCAGCAGTCTCGAGCCTGAAAGGCAGGTGTCTGACCACTGAGCCACATGCCTAGGACTCGGTCTATTTGATTCCTTTTTGGTTTGGGGGCTATAACCAGCAGGTGCTCAGGGCTTACTCCTGATTCTGTGCTCAGGAATCATTCCCACTGGGGCTCAGGTGACTGTATGTGGTTTTGGGGATTGAATCCACATCAGTGCCATGCGAGAGAAGCACTTGACTTGTTTTTTTTTTTAGTTGTTTTTTTTGTTTGTTTGTTTGTTTTTGGGTCACACCTGGCAGCGCTCAGGGGTTCCTCCTGGCTCCATGCTCAGAAATTGCTCCTGGCAGGCACGGGGGACCGTATGGGGCACTGGGATTCGAACCGATGACCTTTTGCATGAAAGGCAAATGCCTTACCTCCATGCTATCTCCCGGGCCCCGAAGCACTTGACTTGTACTACTTCTTCAGTCCCCTGCTTTTTGTTTTGTTTTATTCTTTAGTTTTGGGGCCACACTCAGTGGTGCTCAGGACTCATTGCTGGTGGTGTTTGCAGGAACCATATGAGCTAATGGAGATATCACCTAGGACAGTTGCTTGCAGGGCAAGTGCCTTATCTGTCTTACTATCCGTCCAGACTTAATTCGGTCATATTTAAATTGAGGTGTAGTAGCAATTCGGTAGCCATTTCTTTGACTCTAGATCACTCTATCCAGATGTGCGCAGATAAAAGGCACATTGGCATAGATGACTCTTAATAAAGTCTGCCTGCATCCCTGAGGAGAATGATTCATAATGGTAAGCACAGGGTTAAAGACACTTAGGAACTAGTGATAACGGGATGCTAGGAGTCCCAATTCTATTGGGCATTGTTTCTACAGGTCCCAAACTGAGAGTCTGATGAAAGATGTAGCTGAACATAGAGCTCCGAAAGCTCAGCCCCGAAGAAGAACAAATGTTCCAGCCATCAAGGAAGTGATAGGGCAAGAGAATTAGGGGATGAGTGGAAGAGAGGTCCGGTGGGACACATGGGAGATGATGCAGTACCCCATTCAGTGCTTCTTCCTCATCTCTACCCACTGTGGGTAATGCTCTTGAGAACAGTTTGCTTTGTAGTATTTCAGGGGTGTACTGTGTCCAGGGGTCGTCCTGGAAAACCCTTTTTCTCTTGACCACCCACAGTGATAATGAGGGACTTGCAGTTACCAAGTAGTTTTCAGTCAGCTGCCAGGAAGTAATATTGCTTGCTGTTACAGTAATTACCCTTAATGCTCATTTTCTGGGGGAGGGGGGAACTGTCTTCCCATTTTTATTCTGGGCCTCCTATTCATTTCTCTTTGCTTGATTTCTCTCTCTCTCTCTCTCTCTCTCTCTCTCTCAAGGTTGTTCTTTGTCTTTTAAGTTGTCTCAAATTATTTTTGGAAATAAGTGGAGTGTGAACAGAAGCCTTCACATACTTCTGTCTGGATTAGGTTGCACTGTGGCTAACAGATACATAAACTAACCACAACTTCAACAAGAGAGAAGCTATTTCTCTCATAACTACTGTTGGAAGGCAGACAGGCCATTCAGGGCTTGGGGACTTCGTTCCACAGTGAAGATGCTTGATTCCTGGTTGCAACTCCACATCCCAGGGAATTATCCAGGAAGATCAGATCACTGTTAGGACTGGGGGGAAAATTCAATGGGCTGGAGTACATGCTTCACATGTAGAAGATCAGGTTCAATACCCAGCATCATTTGGCCCACGCATGGTCAGGAATGACCCTCAAGCACTGGGTCCGGAGTAGTCCTTAGCATTGCAAGGGTCCTCTCCAAGTCCCCGTCAATAAAAGAAAAGAAAATAACAATTGGAGTTGGAGAGAATAGTCTAGCCAGTAAGCCATTGCCTGGCTCATAGCTGGACCCCAGTTCCATCCCTGAGCATTGCAGGAGGCCCCCAAGCACTGCTGGGATGCTCCTGATGACTGCCAGTACTGTGGAGCCTGAGCAGCATGAATACCTCACACTGAACTCACACTGGACTGTACTCAATGTAGCTGAATATTTTCTAGAGTGGTGCCTAGATCCTCTGAGCACTCCTCAGGAATTAAAAACAACAACAGAAAAACACCCAAGTGAAACAAAACCAACAAAACCCCAGAAACATCAATGTGAAGCAGTGTAGAGAAGGGAGGCCCGGAGCCAAGTCCAGGCCACAACAGCTCCACCCCTGAGTCTTTGCAGTGGAGTGGAGACTTGGAGCTATGCCAGCAGTCTATAGACATATTGTCTAAAGCAATAGTAGTGTTGTTGAGTGAAACAGGCCCATTTAATAACTCTGCTTGGACAACAGCTGGAATTATGTGCTAGAATTATCTGAGGCAAACTCGAGCATTTGGCCTTCCTAAATTTGGGGAAGTAGGCCCACTCCTGGCCCTCTCCCACACTGTGGGTGTGTGTAGCCCTATTCATTTTGCCCCTTGTCAGCAGCCAAATGACCTGGCCTTCCTCCTGGTCTGTCTGCCTTCCCGTTTCCTCTTTTGCTTTATAGCGATAACTGTGTTATTGTTGGTGATGGCTCTAGGGATTAGAGCATGCATCTTCAACGTGTTAGAATTTAGTTTAAATCCTCTCAATGTCACAAATAGTACAAGAAACATAACATACTCTTTGGAAGTATTATTGATGATTTTGCTTCTGTGTAAACAGAAAAGACATGGTTACCATTAATGCTCTAAGAGCCAACACATTTAAATACATTAAGAAAACAATCTGGGGCCAGAGAGATAGCATGGAGGTCAGGCATTTGTCTTGCATGCAGAAGGATGGTGGTTCGAATCCCGGCATCCTATATGGTCCCCCGAGCCTGCCAGGAGCGATTTCTGAGTATAGAGCCAGGAGTAACCCCTGAGTGCTGCCGGGTATGACCCAAAAACCAAAATAATAATAATAATAATAATAATAATAATAATAATTAATAATAATCTTATATCTACCTACTTGTTTAGCTTTCCAACATTCTTTATTGCTCATGTGGTTCTACATTTTCGACTATTATCTAGTCTTTTTCAGCCCAAAGAACTTTTTTTCTTTGTTTTTGGCCACACCTAGCAATGCTCAAGGCTTACTCCTGGCTTTGTGCTCAGAAATCACTCTTGGCAGGCTCAGGGGACCATATGGGGATTGAACCTAGGTTGACTGCATGCATGGCAAATGCCCTACCCACTGTGCTATTGCTCTGCCTGCCTCACACTAACTTCTTATAGAATTTTATTTTTTGATTATTTGTTTGGGGGCCACATTTGGTGGTATTTAGGTGTTATTCCCAGCTCAGTGCTCAGAAACTGCTCTCTATGGTGCTCGGGAATCACTACTGGTGCTACTTGATAGAACCCAATTGGTTGTGTACAAAGCAAGGGACCTACCTACTGTACTATCTCTCTGTTCCGAAGGCAGAGTCAACAGGGTTTACTGACAGAGTGAATACGAAAGTTTGTCTTGAATAACCAGAAGAATGATGGTGCAAATTGAAATGAAGATTGAGGACAACAGTTGTGTCAGATTTACTCTTCTTTTTTTTTTTTTTTTTTTTTTTTTTTTTTTTTTTTTTTTTTTTTTTTTTTTTTTTTTTTTTTTTTGGTTTTTGGGCCACACCCAGTGACGCTCACGGGTTACTCCTGGCTATTTGCTCAGAAGTCGCTCCTGGCAGGCACAGGGGACCTTACTCTTTATTTTTTGAGGGGTGGTACTCCCGGTGACACTGACTATGTGCTCAGTGGCTTGGGGGGGACCATATGGGATGCCAGGGGGATGCCAAGGGATCGAACTGAGGTCCATCCTAGGCTAGCGCGTGAAAGGCAGATGCCTTATGGCTTGCGCCACCACTTAGGCCCCAGATTTACTCTGTAGTTCTCCAAGGAGACAAGTAGCAGATGCTCTGCAATTAGGGGAAAATGGAATTCCCTCTTTCTCTCTCTCTCTCTCTCTCTCTCTCTCTCTCTCACACACACACACACACACACACACACACACACACTTGCATATATATATATATATATGAACATATGAAATATATGATCATAGTAAAGCCCATCAATACATTTTTCTTATTTATTTATTTATTTATTTATTTTGTGGGGATGGTTCACACCCGGCAGCTGTCCTGGCTCTGTGCTCAGAAATTGTTCCTGCAGGCTCGGGGGACCATATGGAATGCCAGGATTTGAACCACCATCCATCCTGGGTCGGTTGTGTGCAAGGCAAATGCCCTACCACTGTGCTATTTTCCGGACCCCCATCAATACTTTTTAAGATAATAATGGCTAACAGTCACTGAGTGCTGGATGCCTGGTATCACACTTTGTTCCCATGAGCATGAACTGTGTGGCAACAGTCCTGAGTGAGGTCCTATTATTGTCATCCACAAAAGGGATGAGGTATGTGTGGGCTTCCACTGCCATTACACTACAATATATTCCAGACAGGGTGACTTAACTACTTTGTCCCAGTCCTGGGGGTTGAGAGTACAAGGTCAAAGTGCCTACAAGTCTGTAGGTTTTTCGGTTTTAGGTGGCAGATGGCCTTTCCTCTGACTTGGTCTCAGATCATGGGAGAACCTAGAGATTTAACTCACACTTCAGGCTCTGCCCTCAGAATGCTTGTGAACTCATGAACTTCTGCGGTGTGCAGAGCTCCTGCAAAGTGGAATTTGGGGTCAGATATCAAGGAGTCCCGACTTCCCTCTTATCCTGTCAGGCTCAGGAACTGCCCTTCCCACTTCCTCCTGGCTCTCCCTGGCTTCTGGGGTTGATTCTGAGTTGTAAGTCATTAGGTGGAAGAGAGGTGGGAGAAATCCAAACTGAAGAATAATCTGTCTGTCTGTCTTCCAGCCTGTTCATCGAGGGCCAGACAACAAAGGGCTGTGCAGAAGCAGCAGGAAACCAACTTGAGGCTTTGATGCTGCACTTACACAACAGGTGTGATGAACTGAAGCCGATTTCCCCACACTGTGGCTGCTGCTCCTCTGCCTGCCTTCCTGGAAATTTCCTCCCCAGACTCGCAGTTTCTGCCCTGCTCCCAAACATCTGTCCACTCCAGCTGGCATGCAGGCTCTCTGGAGGCGCAACTACAGCACCTTCCCAGACTGGGGAAGTCACTGCTGCCTGAGCATCCTGTGAAATTACTCAGGACTTGTGACACAAGTCATCAGAATTGTGGATCTGGGGAACAAGATGGGGGGAAAGGAATAGTAGGAGTAACAGGGCCTGCAGGAGGGGGTTGGACAGGAACAGAAATCTAGAAAGGATGAAGTGGGCCTCATCTTCTTTTGCACAAGATATATTCCAGTTTGATTCCCTGCAGTATGTATGATTCCCTGAACACTACCAGGAGTGATCTTGAACACAGAGCCAGGAGTGAACCCAGAATACCTCAAGCCAAAATACACCAAAGAAAAGAAAACAATAGAAAGGATGCTTGTTCTCAATGACACTGGCCTTTGGTGTGGTTTTCACTTTAGGGAGGCCCCAAGTAGAACCTCTTATGGGTGCAGCACTGTCCTGTCCTGCCATGTGTCCTGACATGTTAAGATCAACCAGGTACCTGGATTAGTTTGTTGTTGATACATAAGTTGCAAATGCGCAAGCTACGATTACCCCCAAGAGGCTTGAGAGCATTTGTGATCATATATCTTCAAGTGGAGAATGTGGACACATGTGAACCCATTTCAGTGTTCAGGGGGAGGAGACATTAAAGGATAGAACTAGTTCCTTTAGGGAGTAGGGGGTACAGAGGATCAAATAAGATGTCATACATGGGAAATAAGCATGCCCTATTGAGCTATATCCTCACACTGGATATTTCCTCTTTCAGAAAACAGCTCATTTTCCCTTGCCTTCTTGCTCTTCTTTACTTTAGAAGTTGAACTTTGTGACTCCGAAAGGAGAATAAGAAGGCCTAAGCCGAAAGTGAAAGACTGGTAAAGCTCCCAGACCTTGTGGGAGTGGGTGACCCTGTGCAGAATGACAGTCACCAGAGAAAGGGTCGTATGCTTTTGTACAATAATAGTTGTACAGTTGAAAGCCACTCTATGTCCTGATGTTTGGGATGCTAAGTTCTGTCCTGGGAATGAGTGTACATTGCAACTCCAAGTGGATTCAATCACAAGCTTGCTGCTGCTCAGATGCAAAATGATCAGAGACGATTTTTTGTTTTTGTTTTTGTTTTTTGGGTCACACCCCGCATTGCTCAGGAGTTACTCCTGGCTCTATGCTCAGAAATCGCTCCTGGCAGGCTCGGGGGACCATATGGGATGCCGGGATTCGAACCAATTACCTTCTGCATGAAAGGCAAACGCCTTACCTCCATGCTATCTCTCCGGCCTCCAGAGACGATTTAAACATAGCAACCTTACCCAGTTTTTAAGTAGCAATTGGTCTGACAGACATAGACACCAAGTTGTAGGGATATCGATGTCTCTGGGGGTCACAGAGGATGCTCAGGCAGCTGACCGATCATAGCCCTCCCTGCCTTCCCTTTTCTGGGACAGGGAAGGGGAACTAACCCTAACCGTTCTTGAGCATCTATGTGGTTGGCACCATGCTAAGGGACTTGCAAGTGGGTTATGTTGTTTAATCCCTTGCTTTTGTAAACAGATGAAGAAACTGGGATTCTGAGAAGTTAAGTGACTCAGAAGGGAAAAGGCAGGATTCCGAAAAGGGCTGGGGAATCCAAACCCCGCCCTTGTTTCTTGAGGCACTAACTTCCCTAAACACAGCTTTTGCTTTACACGCATGTACAGTTCAGGAGCCGGTAGCTTTTCTTCCTAAACACAGGCATGTAGGAGAAATACGCTTGGTTACAGGAGAAGAAATCCTCGTAGACTTTCCACCAAAGAGCTGCCAACTTGGTCAGGTGTGGGCACATCACAGGACCATGGGAAATTAGGGCCTTGGTTCAAAACTAGGCCTACTATAGATTTTCCCGATTTCATGAATAAGCAAGAATTTGGTGACTAGAGGCCAGAAGTGTTCAAATCAAATGTCCCCTGGGAGGCAGAAGAAATACTAGTGAATGCTACTCTCAAGCTTTTAATGTCTTTTCTGGGATTCTGCTAAATACATTAGGCAGGATTTTTTTTGGTTTGGTTGGCTGGTTTTTGAATCACACCTGGCAGCACTCAGGGGTTAGTCCTGGCTCTACACTCAGAAATCGCTCCTGCCAGGCTCAGGGGGACCATATGGGATGCCGGGATTCAAACCATCGTTGTTCTGCATGCAAAGCAAACACCTTACCTCCATGCTATCTCTCCTGCCCCAGGCAGGATGTTTTAAATCTTGACCCTCAGATGGGGAAGAGGCTATATTATCTCTTTAAGGTCAGATGGGGCATAAGGAAGCTGAAATAGAAAGGACTAGAGTACCTAATATGCATGTGGCTCAATCCCCTGTACCATATAGTCCCCTAAGCATCACCAACGGTGATTATTGAACAGAGTCAAGAATAAGCTCTGGTGGTCTCTGGTGTTTACTGATCCCAAAACTTTCTTTCAGGTTTTTAATGGGGTTAGAAAAATAGGACAAGGATTTAAGCATTTGCCTTGCTTGTGGTCAACCCCAATTTGATCCCGACACTGCAGATAGTCCCCCAAGTACCACTAAGAGTAAGCCTGCTGGGTTTGGTCCAAACACTAACTAAAGTCAAACAAATAAATAATACATACACCTGGTCAGAGAATGTAAACTCAGTTGAAAAGCACTTACCTGATTGTGTGAATAAGATGAGTATGTGTGCAGTAAGTAGAAAAAAAAATTCTCGGTGTTGTTGCTGTTGCTAGAAAAAGGGCAATACTTTAAAAACCACTGTTTATAAAGACCTAGGAAGTAAAGGCAACTATCATTAACCTCAGTAATGACTACCATTGCTCAATTTATTATATCAGACGCTGGTGTTTATATCAAGCATTTACATAGAATAGTCTCATTCCTACATTGATCACCTTCTGTATATTATAATTTTTTTGCTTATTTTTGGGGGGTTAACACTTGGTGATTCTCAGAAGTTACTTCTGGCACTCAGAATCACTCTCAGTGGTAAAGAGGGGATGATATAGGATGCCAGGAGTTGAATCCTGGTGGCCCATGTGAAGCAAATGCCCTACCTGCTATACTATTACTCTGACTCATGATTTTGGGAGTAAAGTTTACAATATATTGCAGACATTTTGTTTGCGCTGGATTTGACCACCTACTAGAATATGTTCTTTCAAAAAACAAGGTCAATTGCTTTTTACTTATTTATTTTTGGGGGGTTTTGGGCTCACACTCAATTGCTTTCTAAAAAAATTTGTATTGTCCTTGGATAGAGGACAGAGCAGATATTGAACTGATAAGAACAGTTACTATACTTGATCTTAGCCAAAAGGCCAAGAAGTGAAGGGGCAATTGCTTTTTTAATACTTCTGCTGCACAGATGTCCCCTTCCTAGAGTTGTCATGCAGTGCTGAATAGAGAGTTATAGCTACCACTTGTGGAGTATGTACAGGTACCAAATCACCCTACTAGGTACTTTGTGAAGTTCATTTTAAGTCTCATTTCCCAACAACCAGATGAGGATAGAGGAACATGCTCTATTTATCTTTATTTGTTTGTTTGTTTTTGGGGGGGAATAACATTCAGTATTTCTCAGGAGTTATTTCTGGCACTCGGGAATACCAACTCCTGTTGGTACTCGGAGGACAATACAGGATTCCAGGGATTGTATCTGGGTGGGCCTCACAGTCTCTACTTTAATAATATAGTTGAATTCAGAAAGGTTAAATTACTATTCCTAAAACACCAATAGGTGCCCATGCTGGGATTTGAATCCCATTGGTTTCACTCAACATCATTTGGGGGGGGGGGCGGCAGTGGGCACATCCTTCAATGCACAGGAATTACTCCTAGCAGAGTTTGGAGGACTATATGGGATGCTGGGGGTCAAACCTGGGTAGACACCTACAAGGCAAGCACCCTACCTGTTGTACTTGCTCAGCCCACACATGTTCATTCTTACCCTTCCTGACTGTGTGCCAACACTATATCTGCCTTCATGATTAAATTCCCAAGAAGTCCTGACTTCTTTTTCAGTGGTCACTGGGAATGGCTCGAGTGGAGAAGGAATGTGAGGTCCTGATGGCTTTGGGAATCTGGAAAGGCCTGAGGATGGTACTAGCTATGGCACCATCACCTTTCAGAGTTTATTCCCCAAAACTACAATACCTGACACATAGCTGAGACTGAGAACACTTATTTAGTAATGTGATACTGATTAGCTGAACCTTACATTACAGTATTGGGTTATGTACTTTTTTTTTTTTTGGTTTTTGAGGCCACACCCATTTGATGCTCAGGGGTTACTTCTGGCTAAGCGCTCAGAAATTGTCCCTGGCTTGGGGAGACCATATGGGACGCCGGGGGTTGAACAGCGGTCCTTCCTTGGCTAGTGCTTTCAAGGCAGAAACCTTACCTCTAGCGCCACTTTGCCGGCCCCAGGTTATGCACTATTGTTCCTTCAATTATGCAAACTGTATTTTCTTAAAAGACTATAAGATTGATTGGGGCCGGGAAGGTGGCGCTAGAGATAAGGTGTCTGCCTTGTAAGTGCTAGTGTAGGATAGACCCTCAATTTGATCCCCCGGCATCCCATATGGTCCCCCCAAGTCAGGAGCAATTCCTGAGCGCATATCCAGGAGTAACCACTGAGCGTGAAACGGTGTGCCCCCCCAAAAAAAAAACAAACAACAACAACAACAACAACAAAAGACTATAAGATTGAATGACAGCTCAAAGATGGAGGACATGTTTTATGCACAGGAACCTCAGGATTCATCCCAGGCATCAGAGCTCCCCTGTATAGCCAGGTATGACTAAAAATCACCAATAGCACAGGGCCAGAGAGAGAGCACAGTGGTAGAGCGTTTGCCTTGCACACAGCCAATCCAGGACGAATGGTTGTTCAAACCCCGGCATCCTATATGGTCCCCTGTGCTTGCTAGGAGTGATTTCTGAGCGCAGAGCCAGGAGTAACCCCTGAGCACCACCAGGTATGAACCAAAAACCAAAAATTAAATTAAATAAATAAACAAACAAAAATGCCTTCCATTGAACCTAGGAGATATCTTAGCGGGTAAGGGTAAGTGAAAAAAAACCACCAATAGCAAAAAAATTTTAAGACAAAACAGTTTAGCAAACAGAATCCAACTGCAATTGGAAAGTGTTACAGGTCACATATGATTTACTGTAGGTTTATAGGTTGGATTAACATAAAAATCAATTAATAGGTGTGAGAGTCATATTACAATGAGTAGGTGCTTACCTTGCATGTGGCCAACCTAGGTTTGATCCTCAGTATCACAAATGATCCTCCAAATCATTTGGGGCACAAATTCCCCAAGCCATGTAGAGCCAAGAGTAAGGCAGGAGTATCAATGGGGATGACCCAAAATAATCATAATAAGTCAATTAATAATGGAAGCTGGAAAGATCGTATATCAGGCAGTACTCTTGCCTTACACATAGCTGAGTTGGGTATAAACCTCCCCCACATTCTCTGTCTATATAGTCCCTTCAGCCTGCCAAGAATGATTCTGAATACAGAGTCAGGAGAATGCTCTCAGCACTGTCAGGTGTGACTCAAAGTGAAACAAAATGAGTTAATATGGCCTGAGAGGTGGTACAGGGTTAGATAACATGTGTCTGACCTGAATTCAATCCCAAGCAACACGTTTCTCCAAGCATCACTGAATATAGCGTGGAGGCCTCTGAGCATTGGTAGGTGTGGTCCTAGTGGTCCCTGGTGCTGCAGAGCCAAATAGCACCTTAGCACCTCTTACTCAAGCCCTAGCACTGTACTGCTGGTCCAGCTACTCTTAGCCCCCTAGCACCTCACCCCAAATCATCAATTAATATAAAATCTAGTATCTCCCCCCCAAAAAACAAGCATAATCAAGTATGAGATTACATGATAATTTCTATAGACAGAACAAAACCTTTGACAATATCTAATACTCATAAAAATCTGCAGTCAACTAGGAATAGAAGGAAATATCCTTGACATAGAAAGGCTGAAGGCTTTTTTGTATTGTTTCATTTGGGGACTACACTCCCTGTGCAGTGCTCAGGGGTCACTCTCCACAGTGCTGGAAAATCGTGAAGTGATAAAGATAAAACTTGGGTTTCTGTAGGCAAAGCATACACTCACTCAGTCCTTTGTACCATTTCCCCTGCTCCAAGATAAAAGGTTTTTGTTTGTTTAGTTTTGGGTCACACATGGCTGTGCTCAAGGCTTCCTCATGGTTTCATGTTCAGGGGTCATCCTGGCAGTCTCTAGGAACCATATGGGTTCTAGAGTTTGAACCTGGGTCAGTTGTATGTAAGCCAAATGCTTCACCTGTTATACTATCCCTTTAGCCCCATGAAAGGGTTTTGACCTAAAATCAGGAATAAGAGGGCTGGAGAGATTGCATAGCGGCAGGGCAATTGCCTTGCAAGTGGCCAACCTAGGACCAATGGTAGTTTGAATCTCAGCATCCCATAGGGTCCCCCATGCCTGTCAGGGGCAATTTCTGAGCACAGAGCCAGAAGTAACCCCTGAGCGCTGCTGGGTGTGACCCAAAAACAAAATAGATAAATAAATAAATAAAATCAGGAATAAAACAAGAATGCTCACCCATCACTTCTGATCTTTAGGCTAAGATTAAGTTAAGAGTATATTGTTCAACAGTATACTGGTTTAAATTTTCAGCTCTAAAATGAATCAAGTCAAAGGATCTTAATTTATAATATGATGACTTTCACTGATAATGTTGATTTGTACAATTATATTAGCAAATAGACTAGGACTTAAACATTCATACAGAGAAGATAGACAAATATATGCAGTCATATATGTGAAAAACAGAACAACATTGTACACACAAGGGCTAGTCAGGGCAGTTCATCAAGCAAACGAAATAAAAGGTATAGAGATATATATAGAGATATATCTCAGTTTATTGGATAACTTAATCTTTTTTTTTGGGCCACACCCGGTGATGCTCAGGGGTTACTCCTGGCTATGCGCTCAGAAGTTGCTCCTGGTTTGGGGGACCATATGGGACACCGGGGGATCAAACCGTGGTTCGTCCTAGGCTAGTACAGGCAAGGCAGGCACCTTACCTCTAGTGCCACTGCCCAGCCCCGGATATCTTAATCTTTTATGTAGAAAAACTTCAACACTGATTTAAAAGAGTTGACTAATAAATGAACTCAGCAAGATTATAGAATAAATGATAAGTATATAGATAACTAATCACACTTAAGTATAATTAGCTGGACTGGAGAGATAGCATAATAGGCTGAACACATGCTTTCCATATAGGATTTGATTGTCCCCAACACAGGTTGGTCCTCTGAGAAATATTAGAAGTGACCCTGAGCACAGAAATTGAAGCAGCCCTTAGTCACTGCTAGTTGTTACTGTAAAACCAAAAAGTGAGCTAAAACTAAACCAAATAAAAAACAAAAGACACCATGAGCATGGTAGGGTGTGGCCCCCAAAACAAACAAAAATAATTATTTATTTTTACTATTAATATCCTTATTTAAACATTGTGACTACAAACATGATTGTGTTTGGGTTTCAGTCATGTAAAGAACACCCCCTTCACCAGTGCAACATTCCCACCACCAATGTCCCAAATCTTCCTCCTCCTCACCCCACTCTCGCCTGTACTGTAGACAGGCTTTCTACTTCCCTCATTCATTCACATTGTTAGATAGTTCTCAATGTAGTTATTTCTCTAACAGCACTCATCACTCTTTGTGGTGAGCTTCATGTTGTGAGCTGGACCTACCAGCCCTCCTCTCTTTTGTCTCTGAGAATTATTACAAAAATGCCTTTCATTTTTATTAAAACCCATAGATGAGGGAGACGATTCTGTGTCTATCTCTTTCCCTCTGACTTATTTAACTCAGCATAATAGATTCCATGTCCATCATGTATAGGAAAATGTCATGACTTCATCTCTTCTGATGGCTGCATAATATTCCATTGTGTATATGTACCACAGTTTCTTTAGCCATTCGTCTGTTGAAGGGCATCTTGGTTGTTTCCAGAGCCTGGCTATTGTGAATCGTGCTGCAATAAATATAGTTGTGAGGAAGGGATTTTTGTATTGTATTCTTGTGTCCCTAGGGTATGGAATAGTGGGGTCAAATGGGAGCTCAATTTCCAGTTTTTGGAGGATTCTCCATATTGATTTCCATAATGGTTGGACTAGACGGCATTCCCACCAGCAATGGATAAGAGTTCCTTTCTCTCCACATCCCTGACAGCACTGCTTGTTCTCATTCTTTTTTGTTGTTGTTGTTGTTCTCATTCTTTGTGATGTGCGCCAATCTCTGTGGCATGAGATGGTATCTCATAGTTGTTTTGATTTGCAAAAAAAATAATTATTTTTAAAATCACATTTCAGAGATAGTGACACAAAGTTTAAGTGACAAAGGAATGGAATTCAGTTATTCACTGCCTCTAGGGAATGTTTGAGTAATAAACATTTAAGCAAATATTCCTTCCTGCAGACAAGAAAACTTGAGAACTCTAGGAATGCTTTCTGAAAACTATTGTCTAAATCAGAAACCACATCAACATTCCTTTTTTCCCTTTTCTAAGCCTCTAAGAACTAATCTAGTTTAAAGTCATAGTCTCTGACTCCTTGTGGAGCTGGTATAAGTTGAAGAAGTCAATTTTCACTAAGGTTAATGAGAATTCATATAGGAATTTATTCAGTCACCAGTTTCATATGTTTTCTATCTTCATTGTGAGAGAGGTGTCAGGATTGAAAAAAATTCTACTCTGAAGCAGTTGGCAAATTTTGATAAATTCCTTTGGCTGTGAAATTTAGAATAGACCCTGATATTTTTTTTTAATTTTTATTAATAACTTTATTTAAACACCTTGATTACAAATATGATTGCAGTTGGGTTTCAGACATGTAAAGAACACCCACCCTTCACCAATGTCGCTAATCTCTCTCCTCCCCACTCCACCACTGCCTGTACTCGAGACAGACTTTCTACTTCCCTTATTCATTCACATTGTTATAATAGTAGTCAGTGTAGTTATTTCTCTAACTGCACTCACCTCTCTTTGTGGTGAGCTTCATGTCGTGAGCTGGACCTTCCAATCCCCATCTCTTCTGTCTCTGAGAGTTATTGCAAAAATGTCTTTTCTTTTTTAGTTCTATAGTCCGTTATTTTTTAGAGGCATTTTTAATTTATTTATTTTTTTTACAAATTTTACACAGTGATATTTAAGGTACACAGTGACAATAAATGAGGGCCTTTCCACCACCAGTGTTGTCCTCCCTTCATCCCTGTTCCCAAGCATATAACCCTTATCTCCCTCCTTTATCCCCCAGAATGCTAGTGTAACTAAAAGCATATATGCAGTTCCAGATATTTTTACTAGTGGGTTTCTTAAAGGTTTAGAGTCAAAGGACCACTGTAAAAACAATGTTACAATGTTTGAGTGGCAATTATCGTTTGCATGGGCCCACCAAAGTATGGGGGTCATGGAAAGGAAAAACTTTGGCCTAAGTCCACGGAGACCCTACCCCTTAAATTTCTGACATAAGACCGTTTCTAGGCTCCAGGCAAACTAGTTTGTCCAATCCCGGTCATTGTCTGTAGTGCCCATACAGTTATATTTTTCACAATTTCTGCGGTTGGTATCATGTTTCTGTACTGAAGATCCTGGAATCTGTATATCCTACATTGAAGTCAGGATGGTGAGGGGCGGCGTCTAATTTCAACTCACAATTGAAGGGCAATGCAGAAAGCCCTGTCCAGTCTGCAAGTCGTTGTTGTTGTTTAAATCTTCTCAGTGTTAAGGGAAGACTCTTTTGAGTAAATCAATGTCAAGACCCTGATATTTAATTTGCTTATTCCATGTTCACATAGCCTCAGGTGATACTCGGGAGTTCATAAATAAACTCCATAATCTGGTCCAATTTGTATTTATTTATTTATTTATTTATTTATTTATTTATTTATTTATTTACTGAGTGCAGGGGGAGTGTTGTGTTCACACTTATGCCTGGCTCTGTGCTTGGGGAATCACTCTTGGCAGGCTTGAGGGATCAGATGGGGGTGCCAAGAATTGAACTGAAGATAGCAATATGCCAGGTAAGTGTATTATTACTTCAGCCCCATCTGGTGGAAGTTTAGATTCTTGGGATCCTCCTTCATTCTTTTGTCCCTAAAATTTGTCCCTAAAATCTTAGTCGAAGCATGATGGACCTATTGTTACCAGTTTCATCTTGAAAATTAAAAATTAAAAGTATTTTTAAATAAAGGAAATCAGTATTTATAACAACGTAAGGCTGGACTGATGCTATTAGTATCAGTATTAGTGCAAACTGGTATTGTTTAAACCATTGGTCCAAGTGCCTTAATTCCTGCTCAGGTATAAGCCAGGTTAGTGGAGGAAAGTACATGAGAGATTTGGGTAAGAGCCCTGTAACTATAGCTGGTTCCCCTAAAAAGCCACTCAGATTTTTTTTGTTTTTGTTTTTGGGTCACACCCAGCAGCGCTCAGGAGTTACTCCTGGCTCTATGTTCAGAAATCGCTCCTGACAGACTCAGGGGACCATATGGGATGCCAGGACTCAAACCAACGTCCTTCTGCATGCAAGGCAAGCGCCTTATCTTCATGCTATGTCTCTGGCCCAGCCACTCAGATTTCAAGCAAAGTCTTTTCTTTTTTTTTTTTTTTTTTTTTTTTTTTTGGTTTTTGGACCACACCCGGTGACTCTCAGGGGTTACTCCTGGCTATTCGCTCAGAAGTCGCTCCTAGCAGGTACGGGGGACCATATGGGGAACCAGGGGATCGAACCGCGGTCCATCCTAGGTTAGCGCAGGCACCTTATCTCCAGCACCACCGCCGGGCCCCTCAAAGTCTTTTCAAAAAGGAATGAAAACGTAAAAAGAAGCAGCCTCTACTAGGGACTATTTGTATTTAATATTGAGCACTTTTTATGAGGCAGTAAAAGAGCTGTTCTTTTATGGGGCCCAGAGAAATGCAAGAAGAAACCAGGGTAGGACAAGATATAAGGAAAGAATGGTTTGTCTGCAGTTGGGGAGAGAAAGAGTGAAGTTGACTGAGAGGGAAGTGAAGGCCAGGATGAGGAACAATAGTGGTGCAAATCTATCCTGACTTTCGGAAGATTCCAGGGTGATGGAAAGAAGAAAACAAAGGCCAGGGCAGTATACTTGCCAGTCTAACAGGTATATCACTATATCAAACACTATATCAAAGACCTCCTGATCATGCAGGCTCTCTGGTACCTTCCTCTCACTGGCCCACTTGTCCTTAAAAGTACATCAGTCCTGCTCCCAGAAGGACTTCTCACAGCCCAAGGGTCTCTGAATGGTCATTGCTTAAGAAAGCTCCTTGATCCTGATTTCACATCTTCCAGGGTTCAGAAAAAGCCTGAGGGGTCTGGAGTTAGCCTATGTAAATCCATCGCTGACATACACTGTCTCTTGCCCAGGCTTGTACGGGACCCACATTCACAGAGCCAGGGTGCTCAGTTGTCACAAAGAAGAAAAGCAGGAACTGAAAATGTCTCCAGAGCTGGTGCCACACTGTTGGGGTGCTTCCTGCGGGTGGCGCAACAGCTTCTCAGCAGGTGGCAAGTTGGCACGGTGGAGGCAGGGGGATCTGCAACTGAGAAAGGCTAGGATTGACCTCACTAGACTCCTGGGGCTTGGCCTTCCTGTTCTGGGACCACAGGCTTAGGACAGCATGTTACTTACTGGCAGGCCAAGGACTTTGAGTTTTCTCAGGAGAGTGTAGATGTAAACCTAGTATTCGTGCCAGATGGACACGGCTTTAAGACACAGTTCTGAAGGTGCTAGTCTATCTTTTGGAAAAGTGATATTATTTTCCTTGAGCTAAGGCCCTAACTTTTTGTTTGCTTGTTTTGATTATTTGATTTAGGGGCCATATTCAACAGTGCTCAGGGCTCACTCCTGGCTCAGGGGCCACTTAGGAGGGTTTGGGGGACCATATAGGATGTCAGAATCAAACCTCAGTTGACTACATGCAAGGCAAAAGTCCTACTTGCTGTACTATTGCTCAAATTTCCAATATTTTTTTTTATATTTTTGTTTTAGAGACACATCCAGCAATGCTGAGTTAGTCCCATCTCTAGCTGAAGAGTTACTTTTGATGTTGCCAAGGTCTTACCCCCTTTTTGCAGTATTTACACACACCTGGATGTGATGAAGCTGGAACTTGTTTGTGGTGCCGGGGATCCTATTGCCAGAACCCCACTCAGAGCAAGCATGTGAACAAGACTGTTCCGAGTTAGGAGCTCCAAGACCTCTACAATTGCTCCACCTTCTCCTACTTGGAGTTGTTTAGGCTGCAGCAAGATGACTTTTTGTCACTAGCTGGCATTCAGTTGATACTCAGTAGATGTGAGATTGTTTGATCATAACCCAAGGGCCTTGGGTAGGATTGGCATAGAAGAGACACAGCAGGGTTGACATTGGGAGGCTAGTGCTGCTCCCAAATGCCCAGGTCCTGCTGAACCAACCTGTCTACCTAAGTCTGATGCAGGGTGGCAAGAACTAAATGTGACACTAGAAGGCCACCTGTTGAAACCAGAGCCAGGAACTAGACATCTAACATAGCACTTCCATTTTTGTCATTGTGTTTTGAGGCACACCTGGCAGTACTCAAGAGACAACTCCTGGCTTTGTGCTCAAGAATCCTTCGCAGCAGTTCTCAGGAAACAGAATCATGTCCAGAAATGAATCCAGGCCACCAATTTTCTGTAGGCAGAGAAAGTGCTCAGTCTTTTGAGCCCTCACTCTGGCCTAGGAAGAACGTTCTGAGGAGTTGTTTTCTTCCTTGACAGAATCAACTTATTTTTCATGGATTGGGATAGCTGGGTCCTGGATTGAGCAGGTGCTTGGAAGATGGGAGCTGAGGACACAGCCCTGAGACCTAGGTTTGTGGTTGTCTATCAGATAGTCTTCAGAGACGTAAAAGGTCCCTCCATGTGCCAACTTTGAAGGAAGATGCTCTATGGACGGCAACCACTTTGTCATCAAGTTGCTGTTCTGTGAGAGAAAATACTTAGGTAGGTCGAGCCCGGGTCATGAACCCTGTGTTTATGGGACATTTATGAAAAATTTATTATTGTATTTTTTCCATCCCAACACAGAACTATTCATATTGATATTGATTGGTTAATTTGGGGGGGGGGGTTACACATCCAGTGGTATTCAGGAATCATTCCTGATGGTGCTCTGGGACCATATGTTGTGCTGGGAATCAAACCAGGGTTGGCCTCATGCAAAGCAAGAGTTTTAACTGCACTTTCTCTGGCCTTATTCATATATTTTATTTTAGTTATTTTGGTTTTTGGGCCACACCCGGCAGTGCTCAGGGGTTACTTCTGGCTATCTGCTCAGAAATAGCTCCTGGCAGGCACGGAGGACCATATGGGACACCATAGGGGACACCAACTACCTTAGGTCCTGCATCGGCTGCTTGCAAGGTAAACAACACTGTGCTATCTCTCCAGCCCCAGTCATATATTTTAAATGTGGAATTGTAAGGCTGGGAATGTTGTTCAATAGTAAAGCATTTGTCTTGCCTATGTGAGGCATGGATTCCCACCTCCACTACTATTAAAAAAAAGAAAGAAAGAAGGAAAGAAAGGAAGGAAGGAAGAAAGAAAGGAAGAAAAGAAGGGAAGATAAAGAGAAAAGAGAGGAAAGAAGGAAAGCACAAAATGGGAATGTACATCTCACTCATTTAACATATTTTTATTATGTCATACAAAAGAAAACTGAATGTGTTTAGTGTCAACTTACAAATTTGGGGGGGGGCACACTCAGTTGTTCTCAGGGCTTACTCCTTGTGCTTGAGTACTGCTTGTGCTCAGGGATCACTCTTGGTGGTGCTCAGGATCTGGTATCAAACCTGGGACCCGGGGTCAGAGTCACCTGTAAGGCAAGTGCTGTTACCTGTTGTAATATCTCTATGACCCTTATAATTTGAGATCTATTGTTTAATCGTATCTTTTAAGTTTTACTGAATCTTAGTCTGATTGTCTTTGCATTTCCCTTTACATCACACCTCTGAATTCCCAAATATTTTCACTATAGTACCTCCTTTTTATAAAAAAAATTTTTTTTATTTACAAGGCAAGTGCCTCATGCCCTGTACCAAAGGGTCCAGCTATTTGCATCCCTTTGAATCTATGAGTGGCAAGTGGTGAACTCATAGGCTGGGAAACCAAGTCTAACCACTGGTAATCAGCAGAAGCCAATTTAGTCTGTCTGTCTGTCTGTCTGTCTGTCAGTCTGTCTGTCTCTTTCTCTCACACACACTGTTTGCAACTCAGAAGATAGGGATGATATCTTTGCATACTGATGGAAGAGTAGACTCATGGAGAAATAAATTCACCAGTTAAACCAAATCCAGCAAATCTTCCAGATTTCTTGACTTTTGAAAAAGTCCATAAACTCCCTAGAGGGAGTTAAGGGTCAGGGGGGGTCAACTATGGTCTCCCCCCACCAAGACCCAAACCCTCCCCATAAATCAGTTTCTAATCTAACCCCTCCCGGGGGGGTTGAGTTACAAGCCTCAGTAACCCCAGGGCTGCCTGCCTGGTAATTCCTATTATTCAGCTGTCAGCTGGTTTTTGAAAACCCTCCCTTCCCAGTGATCCAGTTACAGGGGTTTCAGAGCCCACTCCTTGTCTCTGAGAGAAATCCTATAGCCAGGTGGAACAATGGAGAGAGAGAGCTCCTGCCCACTTTCAGCAGGCTTTTCTCCCCCCCTGCAAACT
>PVKC010016898.1:0-20522 GCA_004027635.1 Crocidura indochinensis
CTCCATAGTCATTAATGTATTCCTTGAGATGTTTGCCAATTTATTTCAAGGATTTCTATATATTTTCTTAGTGACTTTCTGATTTAATTTTAAGAATGAAAATATTTTAGTTCTTACTTGACTATGGGTTTATAAAAAATACAAACTAAGCTTGAGTAAAGCATAGATTTAAAATTTAAATGGCTATCTAAAATGCACATATTTCTGAGAAAGAGTATGGAAATCACTATATTTTGTTAATATTTTAATTTCTTATAATTTAATAACTTCTATAGAGAAATGGTACTAAACTTTATGGGGAACCAAAATCAAGGAGGCATATTTTGAAAATCATGAACTTTCTAATTCTAATAGTTTAGGTGACTTTTACTTTTATGCTTAAACTGAATTTGTTTGAAGAGATTTTGAACAAATGATCCTCCCATTTCATAGATTAAAAAATGAGCTTTGAAAGTTTTCCAAATTTTGCATAGAAATTCAGTGGGAAATGAAACCTTGAAATTCAGTAACTTATTTTTTCATCTTGTACTTAACCAATTGGAGGCAAGTTGTCTCTACGCTATATTTTCTCTTTAATGACTATAAAGTGAATATATTCAAAGAACAGTCTAGTGTCCTACTGAGATTGATATGAAAAAGGACGGGGGAAGAAAAGAGAACTCATTAATGGATTTATATTCTAGAGATAGGGATAAGGGGTACAAAGGTCACTTTGTAAAGTAAAGTGAAATATAGTTTGCAGAAAAATTATCTTGTTATCTGACTTAGAGACATGAGGCTGCACGTTATTCTCTGTTGGTTTATTTTTTCCTCCTAGTTTTCCTTTTATTTTTAGACAAATGTGAGTCAGATGAGAAGAGTAATTTTTAGAAATGCTTTCATTGCAAGCTTTTGGGAGATGAGCTTTACATTTTTTAAATGGTCTGATTGGAAGTGCCTTTTGATTGTAAAGAAAGACCAGCTGGAAATAAGCATTAAATCAAACTTTGAGGGCACACTAGAGAAAGAAACTGAAATATTTATTAAAAATGAATAAACGAGGTCATAATCAAATAAAATTTGAAGATTAATTTCAAAAGTAAAATTGAATTTCTCTAGGTTACCAAGTGAGAAGGAAAAACATATATTGCTAAAAGATTTTATAGTTTAACTATGAAACGGAGTAGAATTAGGTTGTTTGAAGCTCTTATGAAGGTGGCCCTTCATTCTAATTAAATAGCTATATTTAAATGTCATTTAAATTTAAATCATTTAAATTTTAAATAAATTTTAAACTTAGATCAATTTAAATTAAATCAATTTAAATTATATCAATTTAAACATTTAAATCACTTGAACATGGATACATTATTTTAGATATATGTATATGAGAATTTTCAGACTTAAAAATTTTTACTGTATTGACTATATTCTCAGTTGTTGGGTATAACTCAACAGCCTATGACTCAATTATATTCAAGTAGTTGAGTACAGTTACAACGTCATATAGGAAAGAATGATCACCTCTGTTAGGAGTGGACAAAGATTTTATCATAAAATAAATAAAGCCATTGACCTGGCTCTTTTATGTTGAAAAAAAAAAAACAATAGGGCATCTGTAATGAAGGAGAAAATCTAGACAAAATAAAATGAAACAATTAAATAAAATGCATTTAAAATATAGGAAAGAATGATCACCTCTGTTAGGGGTGGACAAAGATTTTATCAGAAAATAAATAAAGCCAGATAAAAATAGGACATCTAGCAAAATTTAAGATTAAAGCAAACAACAAAAGTATAAACCCGTATAAAAATATAATCTATGTACTTTTTGAAGCATGTGTATGTATGTTAACATATGCTTTATTTAACTAGAATTTATTTAACTAGAATTTTTTTCTCTGTTAAATCTAGACATACTAGAATTTGGCTTCCTTAGAGAACAGTCTAGTCTATAAGAATGACATTCAAAGAAGTATCATGAAAGTTAGGCTAAGGTTTAAAGATCTAATATTTGCTCTGCTTGGGATAAACAGACAGAATAGAGGATCACTCTGCCAAACAAATATTTGTTTATTCTACTGTCCCGGCAATTTATAATCCTTAGTTAAAAGGAACAAGTAATTGAACAAGGCACTTGTTTGAGGAAAAACATCTAATATAAAAAAGGTTAATAACTTTACAATAAACTAAAAGTGTCTGTTCTGCAAATATAAACTATTAAAGTGCTCGAATCAAAAGCAATTTTGAATGAAGCCACTTGAACATTTAGTTATTACATATATTAGTGTTTCATATTTCAATTTTAAATAAAATATATCTTATTAAATTGTATCATTCTCATGAACATCTTGCACAAACTAAACAGAAAAAAATACACTCTGACTCAGTAGTGTGGAATTATGAAATTTTTCCCAAAGTCACTGATAAAACATTCAATGGGAAAAATTGAAAATCATCCTGTGAATGACAAGTGGCATTTTATATTGATTTTAAATATTAAGGTCACTATATTATTTGAAGAGGCCTCTCAATTGCTGTATTTTTGTTTAGTGACACCACATATAAGTCACTTTGGATGATTGAGCATGTCTTCTATGTTGTTATTCTCAACATCTAAAGGCATATAAACATCTCAATTAACATTTAGAAAGCAAAATGTTTGTGAAAGCAGTAATTACAATCCAGTTTAGATTTTTTTCCCTCCATCCTCATTAGATATGTGACTATGCCTTTTATTTACTTTCTCCTTGCTCCAGAAAGGATTTAAAGCAGCTCATAAATGAGTGCAAGACCCACCACTCCTACACAGAGGGCTGCTCAAGCATTTTGATGAGTGTACATTTTAATGTTCAATGAAGAATTCCTTCTTCATGATTAGTGTGGATTTAACTCTGAAGAAAGTTATAATGATCATTACATTCTGCCAACATTATTTTATTATTTTTTCTATATCTAAAGAGTAATGTCATAAATCCCTAAAACCACAGTTAAACAATTATTTTGCAAACTGCATTCATTTGTTTTATATTTGCTAGGGAATTTTGCTTTTTTGAATTAATCCTGTTTTCACTTTGGATGAGGTCAAAGAAGACAAAATTCTAACTTTAAACACAAGCTGAACATGATCAATAACAATATAAAGAGAAAATTATCTAAATGTTGGTCCTTAAACAATAACTTAAGTTCATTGTATTTTTTAGAAATGTTTTAGTTTTTAAGAAGAATATTCTTGATTAAAATTAAAGTGCTATTAATTGACAAGGATGAAAATCAATAAACAGTAAATTGACATTTTAATCAACATTATTTAATGTTTATTTATTTATATTTTGTGAGTTTTTTTGGCTTGCACTCAACAATGCTGAGTGTTTCTCTGCTCTGCACTCAGGAATTTCTACTGGAGGTGCTCTGGTGACCAAATAGGATGCAGAGATTGAACCTGGGTCAGTTGTGTCCAAGGTGTAAGCACCTTAAACACTCTACTATCTCTCTAGGTCTCTATTTGATATCTTGACTTAGATAGGAAAGGGTGCAAGTTTTATCAAAAATGGTCTGGGGCTAGAAATTAATGTATTAAAATGAAAACTTTCAGTGATTTGATGATCATCTTATCAAATTAGCTGGTGTCTTACTGAAACAAACTGAAAAAAGTTTACCCCTCCCCAATTTCACAATCTGGACAAATGTCTCCACAAAATTAAGTTTTATAGTCATAGAAAATAAATATATAGCTCTGTAAAAAGTTCATATTGAAAATGGTGGGGAAATGTAGCTTGATGATGAATTAGATGTAAGTGAAGAGTATTGGGAATTAATAAGCCTCTTAGAACTTTAAATTAATTTTGAAGAAAATGTTCTAGACAATGGAAAATGTTATAAATCCACTAAATATACTATAGTTGCATTATTTTTAAAAATTTCAAATGTATAGCTATGTACTATACCTTAAAAGTCCATTTCAAAAACAAAAGAGGTATCTGAGGTCAAAGTCATATTGGAAGAAATAAATGCCAGAGATATGTTTTATTTGGAGGTGAGAGGAACTTTATAGTCAAAGTGAAATGTTTTGTTGTCAACTTTATGAAGGTGATAACATAGAGGTTTCCATATAACAACTGATTTCACTATAATCAATTGTTCATAGAAAGAACAATTTACTTTAGCAGGTAAGTTCCTTTAAACTTTTGAAGAAGGTGGAGATAGATGATTTATACATGAATATAATTCTAGACTTTTCTAATTCCTTCTGAATTGGCTTGCATAAAATCTGAAGAATGTTTAGGATACTTACATTTTTTTCAAATAATTATTTCATTTAAATTGGGGCCAGAGTGATGGCAAGAGCCACAAAGCATCTGCCTTGCTCACACTAGCCTAGGATGGACCGCGATTTGATCCTCCAAAGCCAGAAGCAACTTCTGCATGCATAGCCAGGAGTAACTCAAGCACCACCGCTTTTTGGGGGGTGTGTCCTCCAAGAAACCCCACAAAAATAGTTTATTTAAATACTGTGATTTAAATGTTTTATTTAAAACATTTATTTAAATGTAATACAATTGGATTTTTTTCACATGTACAAAATTGTTCATGATTGAGTTTCAGTCATATGATGTAGAACATACTTCACCAGTGTACATTTCCCACCACCTCTGTTCCCAGTTTCTCTCCTGCCCTCCCCTTGCCCTGCCTCTGTGGCAAACATTTCTTTCTCTCCCTTTATTTTTCCTTTTAGACACTGTTGATTTGCAAAATTTTTACTGCAGGGGTATTATACATATGATTCTACCTCCTCTCAGTACCTAAATCTTACCAGAGCTATCATTTTAATTATCATTGTCATAGTGCTCTCTTCTCTGCCCTACCTGCACTTCCTTGCTCTTTGTAGCAAACTTCCTATCATAGACTGGTCATTGTCTCTATTATCTCTAGATATTATTAGGATATTTACATATTTTCATGATATGACTTTCTAAAAGCCATGAATAATATCTGAAAATTACATTACAAAACAAAAACTAACCTGCCTTTGTTATAACATAATCAAAGCAAGTGCTTAATGGACTGACCATGTCAAGTTTGATGTTCAAAGAAGCTACGGATTATTTTTCTTTCTATTGTCTAATCTTTGTTCTTCATATAATTTCAACTTAAGTAGATAAACTGAATTATAATAGACTTTCATAGAAACTTAACCAAAAAATATATACCCTACTTAAATGAAAATTCCATTAAAGTCAGAAAATTTGTGTTGGTTGCATTTAGTGAGACACCAGTGACTTTTTCCAGTCTTTTTTTTTAAATATAAAAATTATTTTGTTTATTTTTGCTCTTCTAATACAGTGCTTAGAGGGTTAGGGTCCTCTTCTGGAAAATTTGACAAATGATTCAGTGGGTAGGCCAGATGAAGCAATACGCTTGAAGTCAGCAGAGCTCAGTAGCTACCGAGGCCATGTCCAGCAGTAATTTAGGTCTCCATAGAGACATTGGAAGGTGCTTGGTGGTGTGTTTTTATGTTTGATTTTTTGTCCAGGGGATTAAATTATGTGCTCCATGCATGCAAGGTATACACTCATGTATTTTGAGCTATTTGCCAATCCTCTCTTTCCAGTTTTTAGACATACAATGGACTCCAATCAATGATTTATTGTCTTCAAAGATAGTTTATGTTCTAACATACCTCTATAACAAATTAACTCACTCCTTGGAGCTTGCCTTAATAAGATTCACAGAATCAATTCTTGTGAAATATTATTTTCTTCTTTATATTTACACACCCTAATAATTTTTGCCAGTCACCAGCTGTCTTCCCCCCCCTACCATAATCAACTGTAAACTACAAGATAATTATTAAAAAATTTGCTCCAAAAGTTACACAGAGCCAACTATGTCAACAATGGAAAGAACTAGTACATTTTGTTTTGAAAATTAAAAAAAGTTCTAGGTCTGGTCATTTGCCAACTTAACCCCCAAATACTTCAATAACAGACTTCTAAATAAATAAATTCAGTTTGCCTCTTATAAAAATGTTTTTGACCTATTATCTAAAAGCTTAGAGCACCTATAAATGCAACTCCTTGTAATCCTAGAATACTTAAAGTACAAAATGTATAACTTTACAGTATAATTGCCCATACATTTGGTTAAATTAGTTGAATAGATTTTTAGATGAAATGCGGTATGTTGAACTTTTCATAGCTATGCGTCAAATCAAGACTTCATATTTTTCTTAATTTAAAATTTAGTGTTAGTTTCCATTATTATTTTATAATTATGTCTTCCCTTTGCTTTCAAATTGTAAAATAGTCTTCCCATTCTTGTTATTTCAATATTATCACAAGCTGAACTAACATCCAGAATTTATAAAGAAGTCATAGAAACTCAAAATAAATTTGTCCAGTAAGGGTTGTCTTAAACAATCTCTGGAAATAAATATTTAGTTTAAAAAAATACACAGTAGTGTATTTGCAGTTGTTTTTTAATCTCCACAAACTCATTCAATCCACTACTTTTCAGCAGTGGATTCAATCCTCCTTACGTTTCAGGTAAAATGCATTCAAAGAGCTCAATGTCTGAAGATACCCTATATGTCTTTTGTCATAAGATATAAATCTTCGGATCATGGCAAAGTGCAAGAGGACTAGAAAATAGCATCAAAAGAATTTTAGGGCGCTGGAGAGAGCATGATGAGTATGGCACTTGCTTTGCACAGGTTGTCAGGGGAATCTCCTTACCGCCTATGATCACCCTTCCAGGAACGAAACCTAAACGCGTAGCCAGGATTAAGCTCTGAAGACTCCTGGAATGGCCTAACCACCAGCCCCTCTGTCCCAAAATATTTTTCCAAAAGCTTTTCAAGAGACTTAAAAAGTGCTATGTAGTGTTCTAATAAATCCTGTCATAGTAAGGGGGCTTATTCTAAGACATTTTTGTGTAGAGTGTGCTGTCTAATTGAAGAGAATATTTGTACATTCAAAGCATTTTTAGCCTTTTGAAAAGTACAGCAGTGCTCTTCAATGAGGTCTCATGGTTACATATCATTTTAATAGTGCTTCATATCAAAACTATAATTTTTAAATCATGAAAGAACCAAGACCTTGCATGTTGCATAGGATTAAGTTCTTTCCTAATTACTTTCTTAGAAAAGCCAGTGGAAAATTAGATACATCCCACCAGGCAATAAATATATCACACTAAACAAAATTTAAACTGTACCACAATCAACCCTTTTTCTTTGTTCTTTCAAAGGAGAAACAGATTAGACTTTTATAAAAGATCAAGAGCATTTTATGGGAAACCCAGAAAAAAAACTATTTGGACTGAAATCAAAATGTTATGAATAGTACTTTCTAAGTAATGACACATATCAGCAGTATTTGTAACCATAAGAACAATGTGATAAATTTTAATCACTTGGGACTCCATTTCTGTGGGAAGTGCCTACTACACAGACATCATTTATAGGTTTCCAGTTATGACCTACGTCTAAAAGACATTTTAATGATAAGTAGAGAAAGTAGATAGATTGTCTTCCTAGAGTGTTGAAGTTCCTGCTTGTTGTCATCCTCAGCTCTATTAAAAAGCAGCATTTTTCCAAGGTACTCTTCAGTCTAGCAATCAGGATGCAATACCAAAGGCATGGAACAGTCTAAGATAAAATGTGCCAGAAACACACTCCTCAGGATTTCCTGTGGGAGTCTGACAAAAATAAGGCAATATTAATAAATATAAATTCTGGAACACTATTATCAACAGAAACAGGGTTTTGAAATGTACCCTTGAAATTTTTCTAGTTTCCTCAGACAGGTCACTATTTCAGCTTTAATTATGCATAAGTTAGACCTCCCTGTGGGGATAATTGCTTTAAATTATATCAAAGACTCAAAGATTGTAATAGACTTGCTAAAGAAAGTTTTATTTGTTGGATGCTCTAAATCTTTGAGTGATCAGGATCCTTGGGACCCTTAACCTTGAAAACATTTTGAGACACACACTGAAAATGTGGTTTTAAAACCTTTCAATGTGAAAAAAAATGCAATGGCTCAATTTGGTTTTTATCTTTAAACATATTTTTACTGCAGTTTTTGAGAAAGAGAGGCTCAAGTGATACATATAGAATAAAGGAAAGTCAAAGAAGAGAAGTCTTGTGCTATTAACAATAAAGTATTACCATGCACAGTTAGATTTCATTTCAATAATTAGTAAAACAGCCCTCCTGATATAGCTTATAGCCAAGTAAGATTTCCTAGTTTAAGATTTCTCAAGAGAGACCAGAGTGGTGGCGCAAGCCATAAAGTGTCTGCCTTGCGAGTGCTAGTCTAGGATCGACTGCAGTTCGATCCCTTGGCATCCCATATGGTCCCTCAAGTCAGGGACCAGGGCGATTTTTGAGCGCACAGCCAGGAATAACCCATTGAGAGTCAATGGGTGTGGCCCAAAAACCAAAAAGAAAAAAAAAAAGATTTCTCAAGAGGAAAGATTACAGGACTAGATTTTTTTTCTTTGGCCTCTTTCAGCTTCTGTGCCACTGAGAATAAATGAATCATCTCAGTGAACTAAAAGATGTTTCCTTTAATTCTCTCCATTCAGTTTGGCTGCTAACAATTCATGTAGAAAATGACTTCTTAAATTTTATTTATTATCACCTTATGTTTTCAGCATTCATTGTTTATTCATTTATTTCACTCCCACCTAATAATAGTATCTTTAATAGTTATGGAACTGCTAATATTTTTCCATTCAATTATAGTAGTATTACTTTATTACATTATCTAAATAGGACACTATTTAACCATTCACACTAGTGCAAAATGCTTTGTATTATGAGGCTATTTGTCTAGAGAACTAATTAAAATTAACTAGATTTTGTTAAGCTTTTGATAAAATAAAAAAGTATTTACTGATTATAGAGGATGGAACATTGGGGCCGGAGAGATACATGGAGGTAAGGCGTTTGCCTTGCATGCAGAAGGACGGTGATTCGAATCCAGGCATCCCATATGGTCCCCTGAGCCTGCCAGGAGCGATTTCTGAGCATAGAGCCAGTAGTAATTCCTGAGCTGAGCACTGCTGGGTGTGACCCCAAGCCCCCCTTCCTCCAAAAAGAAGATGGAACATTAATCACTACTTTAGTTTTGAAGAACAAAATATACCATCAAGAGGCTTTTATTTTCTAGTTGCTAAAGTTTATTATTTTAAGAAAGCAACCGATTTGAAGGACTAGAGGGTCCACATAGAAGCATAAAGATCACCAAATGGAATTTACAAAGATGTACATAGTGCCATGTTTAAGAACTCTGAAAACTCTCCAGAGTCTTGTCTCTTATTATTTCCATAATGAAGGGTAAGATTTAATGTTAAACGGAAAGAATATTCAGAATCAAGGTTTACTAGTGGAAACATTGAGGTACCAGGATTCAAGCCTTTTGTTATTTATTGCTGCTAAGCTCCCACAGGGGCTGAGTTTCAGGGACCCAATAAAGAGATTCAAGTTAATTTAAGATATTTAATTCATAAGGTTTCTAGGTTTCATAAGGTTTCTAGGCTTCAGTCTTTTTAAAGATATTTTTAAAATTGCTTTATTTAAGCACCATAGTTATAAAACTGTTCATTGTTAGGTTTCAGTCATACAATGTACATCATATCTCTCTAGAACATTTCTTGTTCTTCCTACACCACGAAGAAGTGGTTCAATCTTCAGCCAGGTTGTCCAATCCAGGTCTCTTCAATGATTTATTATTTTTTGTTGTTATTTTTTCTTTCCTATTCTTCTTTGCTTGTAATTTTTCAAGGAGGACTTCTTTATCTTAATGGAAATTCGTGTCAGTGAAAATGTTCTCCTAAATGCTTTTTATTTTTCTCTCAATCTACTCTTTCAAGAATGCTTATCTTAGGAGAAAAGACCCTGTCAGAAACTGAGTGTCTGTGGAGTTGTTGAAAAGACTGACTGATTACAGTATGGCAGAAGAATGATATCTAACTTCATGGTTAGGTTAACTGATTAAGCTTTCTGTGATTAATAAACTATCCTACAGATTAGTGGTGAGAACTAGTTACTTAACCATGGCTATAGTTTAGTGTAGATATGATAGCCTATCTACTTGTGAAGGCTTTTATGTAGAGTACTTTCAGTATTTTCATTTCTATTGCAACATCAGAATTTTAAACTTTTTACTGCTTCCTATTTTATGGCTGTGGATAAATTTTAAACAAAGCAGAAACTCAATTATGAGCTTAATTCAAAGTCTGTAAAGTAAGCAAATTCTAATGCCTGAGAAATTGTGCTATTTAATTGAGAAAGACCTTAATAGAAGACCATGGAGTTTAAACAACAAAGATAAAATGATAATAACCAGCTCACATGCAGAGTAAGAGGAAATGAATGGATACAAAAAGGTAATGATGGGAAAATGATATCTTGTAAGTGGCAAAGTATTGTATCCTTCCCTGAGGACTAGCATATTATTAATTGCTTATGACATTTGTTATTCACAGGGATGTTTATTATTGAACAATCAATCCAAACCTCTCTGTACTTTTGAACTTCCCATTCAAAGGAGAAGGGCTTGTCAGAAAGATCTCTGAATTTACCCAGATTTAAGGCATGATGTAAGATACCACATAGTGTGTTTAACATCCTTTGAAGCTTGGTCTTTCCTACATATAATATGTATATTATTACAACACTCCAACATTCCAACAAAATTTAATTTTGATCAACAGCTCCACAGAGACTGTCTCTGCTTCACCAAAATCTCCATGAATAGACCCTTTTCTAGTTTACCATGTTTAAGGATGTGAGTGACCAAAGCAAAGGGTATGAATCAATTTAACTATATATATTTTCTCTTTTTTATCTTGGAACCAGACCTGTAAGTCCTTCTAAATTTACTGGGCACAATATTCAGATCCCATATGATTCATTCTTAATTAGAGGGAATATTAACTTTAGTTTTCTGTGCCATGTATCTATATAAAAATTGCACCTGACTTGTTTAGGATTCTGTGCTTCATTGATTATTATGGAAAGTAAAATTGTTTTTATTGAAAAACAGAAAGCATGTATCACATTTATATAACCAAACTCCAATTTCTTTAATTATTTTCAATCTGTTTGGAAAAATAAATTAGGGTTAACTAAGGACCAAAAGAAGTCTCCTCTGAAAGTCTTTTCTCCTCTAGCCTACATATATTTTCATTCTTTTGACTTATATCCCCAATTCGCAAGAAACATTTAACCTATCTCAATTTCAAAGGTTCGAATGAAAAGACTTTACCAGAATATGAAATTCCTTCCTCTATGACAAAGTAGAAAGACTATGCTACTTAAAGGACACAATTTTGTTTCCAAGGAAGACAGTTTGAGCTCTCTATTATTAATGACTGAACTTAAAACAACAACAAAACCATTCAGATATTTTTCCAAGACATACAATCTGAATTCTTCCCATTAGCTCAACCTAGACAAGTAGGAAAGATAAACAAAACAACAGCACCCTGGGTTGTACACCCTGACAAGGCTGCAGACCCTGGGATTAGTATGTTTCAGTCCCATATCCGATGTCTCCCAGAAGGACATTTAGGAGGAAAGAGGAAGCTTGAGGTTAGTAATTTAGAAAGATTAGGCAGATAGTCAAAGCTCTGGATAGAGGAGGTAGCCTGTAACTGATTAGCAGAGCCCTTCCCAGGGGTCACTGCAAACATCATATAGCAAAGAGCAGAAATCTACCAGCCCAGGCTGAGGTTCATTCAGCATTATGTCTGCAATTACTACCTGCCCGTTTTATTAATTTTAAGGTATATGGAGGGAATCCAAATCACATAGAAAGCATAAGGACTTACTATTTGCTCAACTGAAGGCATCGTGAACATAACATTGCTAAGAATGGTTTCATGCAAGAGGCAGAGAGAGAACAGGAAGCAATGAAAATGCATTTCTTGTCATTTCAAATGATATTTTAAATTGACCAGATAAATCAACAATCATAGATACCAGAAGCATGTTTTGACGTAAGCAAAACAAAACTAGGTTTGGGTGAGGATTTAACTAAGGAAATCTTAAGATTTCATTTTTATATTTACCCTTGGGTAAATTCATTTTTATATTTACCCTGGGGTAAATCCTATGAAAATAGAATTCCATTCGTGAAAAAAATGGGTTTGTTTATTTTACATTGCTTTGTCAGTCCATTAACAAATCACTTATTAACCTAGCAGTTACAGTGCCCTTTGAATAATATACCTATTTCACTGTCCTCTTTAATAACTTTAATAAGATACAATGGTCATTTTTTCTAACAGTAAAATTATTTAAAATTTTAAATTTCATAGCTTAAAATAAGAGAAACAAATGATCTGGCAGCATGTCTTTCAAAAGAAGCACCGTTTAAAGATTCTGTAAAGTTGGCCAGAGAAATTGCACAGGTGTTAGGGCACTTATCTTGCATGTTGTGAACTTGGATACTATCTCTGCGCCCACAGATCCTTTGAGCACCCCGAGGAGTAATCCCTGAGACAGAGACATGAGCACTATTGGGTGTGTGGCCCAAACTCCCCCAAATTAATGAGTTTGGATTTATATGCCTGTCAATCTGTCTGTCTCTCTGTATCATCTATCAACTTATTTAAAGGAGTCAATCCCAGTTGTGCAGGCTCCCCCAGTGTCAGTGAACAACACAGTAGCATTGACTTAATGTAATGTCTCTACATTCATAGTACTTAGGGACCACAGGACCCTTAGGGGCCCAACTTGGGCTGGGGTTATGGCATATGGTGCAAACTCAGGGTCTTAAACAAATGAAGCATGTATTTTATTACTTCCCATCAGTCCTGAGTTTGGATTTAAATGGAGATATAGTATAAAGCATAGAGTCAGTATTTTATTTTATAGTGCTACTTAGATCTATAGACTTAATTCAGTTTTATAAATTCTTGAACTGGCCATGAATGTGAACTTTAAAATGTAGTAACAGGCATATTGTATTGGGAATCCAAACACCAAAAGTTCTTTTCTTTTATTTAATAATTCTTATTGTGACCAAATTGAATCACAAATCTTTCATAGTAATATTTAAGGTACATAGTGACATTGAATTAGGGGCATTTCTATCACCAATTTTGTCCTCCCTCCACCCCTATTCCCAGCATGCATCCCTTATCCCATTCTTTTGCCCCCCCCCCCCCCCGGCTGTTAGTATAACTGCCCCTCTGTGTATAGCTTGTTATAGATTGGGTATCAATTCTATTGTCATTGACTTTGGATTTGGCATTTAAGTCTGATCTTTTTTTTATTTCTACTCAATGTTCACACAACTGTTTGGTCTTGGTACCATCCATTTTCCCCTCAATTTATGAGGCAGAACAATATGATTCAAGTTATATGGTACTGTTTGAGAAATTAAGAAAGAATAGAAAATCAAAGAAAAAAGAAAATAAAGGAAAAACTAACAAAAAACCAGGAGGAGTCCATCTAGAGGTTATAAATATAAATTTCTTTTGATATTTTAATTGGAAAAATAGAAAATAGCAAAAAGATAAAAAATACAAAAGACAGAAACAAACATAAAACAAAACAACAAAAAGAAAAATTAAACTAAAAAAACTAAACCAGCAACTATAAAAAAGCACCATAGCAATAAAGACAACAACCAAACAATAACCACAAGCACAAAATAAAAAGGAAAAAAGAAGAAAAAGAATTGTGCTTTTTTTTTTTTGTATAGGTATCATAAATATTGGGGAGATTAGAAAGGGAATTCTGTTGGCTTAATAGATACAGGGTTTCTCTGCCCTTGAAGCATATTGTCATGGGAATAACTACAGACTCCTTACATGTACTTTTTCACACCCCAAGGCTTTTTATGGTGCCTGGAAACTTTGGTCTCAGTTGTGGATGATAAAATCAGGCATCTGTAACTAGAGATCTTGGTATTTGCACAGATCATAGGATGAAGCCTAGGACAGAGTCTATGGTTCTAGAAGTTCTGTTCCATCACTGTTGCTTTAATCAGTTTTCTCTAATTGGTGGTTTTAGTTTTTGCACCTATCCTAGGATGAAACCTATGATAGAGTCTTTAATTATGGTTCCAGAAGTTCTGCTCATTCACAGTTGTCACAGTCAGACATCAGGAATTAGAGCTCTTGGTTATTGTACAGAACATAGGCTAAAGCCTAGACTAGAGTCTTTTTTTATTGGTCCCAGGATAATTCTGCCCAGCCATGGTTGTCAAAGTCAGTCTTCTGTAGTTAGCAATCTTGGTTTTTGCACAGATCAAAGGATGGCATATCTTCTGATTTTATCATACCATTAGGTGATGAGATAGGACAACCTGCTCTTAGCTCAAGTTATTGCCATTTCCTTTTTATCAGGATGTCATATCAAAACTGGTGCAAGATGGTGCTAGAGCAGTATTAGGAATTTCCCAGGGGAAGTTTGTTCCTGGTGTTCTTACAGGAAGCTTTTTTGGTTCTATGTCTGGGATCTAGGGCTCCAGGATTGGATGGTCGCTGTCTGATTACATGGACTCTTAGTTCAAACACCAAAAGTTCTTTATTAAAAATATTGTATTGGAATTTGATAAGATAATTTATTTTAAAAATAATGTTTTTTGTTATTGACCCACATCTAAATCCTGTTTGTTTGTTTTGGGGCCAATAGAGCAAAGGGCTTACTCTTATCATTCAAGAGACCATATGAGATGCGAGGGAACACAGGTTGGCTGTATGCAAGACAAACAACCTACCTGAAGCTGTTTCTATAGCCTCAAACATGTGCTTTTAGGCATGAATAATAATAAAGCAATTCCTCTTAACTCTTGTGTGGTGAGAGTGTAAAAAATATCAGAGTTCTTGGTTCATAACTGCCCAGTAGCACCTATTGTCTGTCTTTTTGTGAGAGCTAGAGCTGTGCCTCCACAGTAACCCTTGAATTCTCATATTTGAGTCTAAAGGTGCCTTTTTGTTTTTATGGGGTTTTTTTTGCATAGGCACATGAAACATCAAAATTAGAAAGAAAATTCCATTAGCCTAAGAGATACAGGGTGTCTCCACCCATGAAGCATTCTGTCAAAAGACCAACTACAGACTCCAGGCATGTAGGTTGTCCAACCCCAATGTCTCTTTTTATAGTCCCAGAAAAAAATTCTGCTCAGTCATGCTTCACAAAGTCAGTCTTCAGTAGTTAGAGATCTTGGTTTTTGTACAGGTCTAGGATAAAGCCTAGGCTAAGTCTTTCATTGTGGTCTTAGGAAATGTTATGCTTGTCACAGTTGTTAAAGGCAGTCTTTTGTAACTAGAGATATTGGTTCTTGTACAGATCCTAGGGTGGAGCGTCTTCTGATTTCATCTTGCTGTTGGGTGGTGAGGTAGGCAACCTGTCTGTAGATCAAGCTGTTGCTGTTTTCGTGTCATCAGGGTGTCTTATGGGACTACTCTGAAGCAAGAATTCCCCAGGGAGAGTTTGAATCCTGGTGCTAGTGCTATAATCTGTGCTGGTACAAATAATGGGATCTGAGATTCAAGATTGGACAATCTATGTCCTATCCATTGAGGCCTAAATCAAGTCTCCAAGACAAATGCTCAGGTGAAAGGCAGCCTTGCATTATAAAACTTATAAGTTCCTATTCCTGCTATATAAGAACTTCTTTCTATATATTATATTTAACTCTAACAAAAAGCCATACTTTCCCTCCCCATTTTTTCTTTTCTTCTTTTAATTTTACTTATATTCTAGATAGAGGATCCCATTTTTTTCCATAGAACCAAAGAACATGAATCACTTTGTTCTGTCTCATATTTCTATGTCTTTTTACAAATAGAGAAAGGGGGAACAATGACTGGGGCCCAGGGGCCAAGTGTTCTCAGAAACACTGAGTGGAAAACAAAAGAAGTCAGATCTAAATACCCAAGTCAAAGTCAATGACAACAGAATCAAGAGACCCTAATATAAAAAGCTATACATAAAATGGACCTGTTAAACTGGTAGTCCTGGGGGGCTAAGAGTGGATCTATGGGATGCATGCAGAGAACTATGGTGGAGTGATGGAGAGAGGTCAACATTAGTGGTAGGAATGACTTTAATTCACTGTAACTAAAAACCTGAAAAACAATTGTGAAAGACTTTTTTAAATTAATTTTTAATTTAAATAAATACTTATATATTTGATATATTTATTTAAAAACCTAGATTACAAATACGAGTGTAGGTGGGTTTCAGTCATGTAAAGAACACCCCCCTTCACCAGAGCAATATTCCCATCATCAATGTCCCAAATCTCCCTTCTCCCCACCCTATCCCCACCTGCACTTGAGACAGGCTTTCTACTTACATCATTCATTCACATTGTTATGATTGTTCTTATTGTATTTATCTCTAACTGAAATCATCACTCTTTTTGGTGAGCTTCGTGTTGTGAGCTAGACCTTCCAACTCTCCTCTCTTTTGTCTCTGGAAATTATTGCAAAAATATATTTTATTTTTTCTTAAAACCCATAGATGAGGGAGACTATTCTGCTTCTAATTTCCTCTCTCTGACTTATTTCACTCAGCATAATAGATTCCATGTACATCCATGTATAGGAAAATTTCATGACTTCATCTCTCCTGATGGCTGCATAATATTCCATTGTGTATATGTACTACAGTTTCTTTAGTCATTCATCTAGTGAAGGGTAATTTGGTTGTTTCCAGAGTCTGGTTATTGTAAATATCACTGCAATGAATATAAGTGTGAAGAAGGGATTTTGTGTTGTATTTATGTGTTCCTAGGGTATATCCCTAGGTGTGGTATAACTGGATCCTATGGGAGCTCAATTTCCAGTTTTTGGAGGAATCTTCATATTGCTTTCCAAAAAGGTTGGGCTAAACAGCATTCCCACCAGCAATGAATCAGAGTTCCTTTCTCTCCATATCCCCGCCATTGCTGCTTGTTCTCATACTTTGTGATGTGTGTCAATCTCTGTAGCGTAAGATTGTTGTTTGATTTGCATCTCTCTGATGATTAGTGATGTGGAGCATTTTTTCATGTGCCTTTTTGGTCACTTGTATTTCTTCTTGACAAAGTATCTGTTCATTTCTTCTGCCCATTTTCTGATGAGATTAGATGTTTTTTTCTTGTAAAGTTCTATCAGTGCCTTGTATATTTTGGATATTAGCCCCTTATCTGATGGGTATTGGTTGAATAGTTTCTCCCACTCAATGGGTGACTCTTGTATCCTGGGCACTATTCCTTTGAACTACTAAAGCTTCTCAACTTACTATATTCCCATATGTTTATCTCTGCTTCCACTTGTTTGGAGAGTGCTGTTTCCTCCTTAAAGATGCCTTTAGTCTCAATGTCATAGAGTGTTTTTACCTACTTGTTATTCTATATACTTTAATGTTTCAGGTCTGATAGCAAGGTCTTTAATCCATTTGGATTTGACCTTTGTGCTTGGTTGTTAGATGGGGGTCTGAGTTTGCTTTTTTTCAAGTGGCTAACCAGTTGAGCCAACACCACTTATTGAAGATGCTTTCCTTGCTCCATTTAGGAATTCTTGATCCTTTATCAAAAACTAGGTGATTGTATGTCTGAGGAGCATTATTTGAGTACTGAAGCCTATTCCACTAATCTGATGGTCTATATTTATTCCAATACCATGATGTTTTGATAACTATTGTTTAGTAGTACAGTTTAAAATTAGGGAAAGTAATGCATCACATATACCTTTCCTAAGGATTGCTTTAGCTATTCGAGTTTGTTTATTGTTCCAAATGAATTTCAGAAATGTTTGATCCACTTCTTTGAAGAATGTTGTGTATCTTTAAAGAGATCACATTAATCTGTACAATGCGTTGGGGATTATTGCCATTTTAATGATAATCCTGCCATCCATGAGCAGGATATGTGTTTCCATTTTGCTTGTCCTATCTTATTTTTTGGAGCAGTTTTTTATAGTTTTCTTTGTATAGGTCCATCACGTCTTTAGTCAAGTGACCCCAAGATATTTGAGTATGTGTGGCACTAATGTGAATAGGGTTGTTTTCTTAATGTTCATTTCTTCTCTACCATTATTAGTTTATAAAAAGGCCATTGATTTTTATGTTAATTTTGTAGCCTGCCACATTGCTATATGAATCTATTATTTCTAGAAGCTTTTTGGTAGAGTCTTTAGCATTTTCTGAGTATCATGTCTTCTGAAAACAGTGAGAGCTTGACTTCTTCCTTCCCTATCTGGATTCCCTTGATATCTTTTCCTTGCCTAATCGCTATAGCAAGTACATCCAGTGCTATGCTGAATAGGACTGGTAAGAGAGGACAGCCTTGTACCAGAATTCAGAAGTAAGGCTTTCAGTTATTCTCGATTGAGGATGATATTTGCCATTAACTTGTGGTAGATGGCTTTAACTATATTGAAAAACGTTCCTTTTATTCCCATCTTGCTGAGAGTTTTTTTTATCAAGAATGTGTGTTGGACCTTATCAAATGTTTTCTTTGCATCTATTGATACGATCATGTGATTTTACTTTACTTGTTTTTGATGTTGTGTATTATGTTGATAGATTTACGGATGTTAAACCATCCTTGCATTCCTGGGGTGAAATTTATTTGATCATAGTGAATAATCTTCTCTATGAGTCATTGGATCCTATTTGCCAGGGTTTTGTTGAGGATCTTTGCATCTGTGCTCATCAGGGATATTGGTCTGTAATTTTCTTTTTGGTAGCATCTCTGTCTGGTTGAAGTATCAAAATGATGTTGGCTTCATAAAAGCTATTTGGAAGTGTTCCATTTTTGTTGTTGTTGTTGTTGTTGTTGTTTTTGATTTTATGAAAGAGTCTTGCCAGGATTGGTAGCAGTTCCACTTGAAAGATTTGAAAGAATTCATCATCCATCTAGGACTGGGTTTTTGTTTTGGGGCAGACAATTGATTACCATTTTAATTTCCTCAATAGCGATGGGGGTGTTTAGATATGCTACATCCTCTTTATTCAACCCTGGAAGGTTATAATATTCCAAAAATTTATCCATTTCTTCCAGGTTCTCATTTTTAGTGGCATAGAGTTTCTCAAAGAAGTTTCTGATTATCCTTTGAATTCGTGCAATGTCGGTAGTGATCTCCCCCTTTTCATTTCTAATACGAGTTATCAAGCTTCTCTCTCTTTCATTGCTATTTTTACTAATGGTCTATCAATCTTGTTTATTTTTTCGAAGACCAGCTTCTGCTTTCATTGACTTTTTTTGGATTGTTTTTTGGGTTTCCCCTTCATTGATTTCTGCTCTAAGCTTTGTTATTTCCTTCTTTCCCTATTTTTGGTTCCTTTTGTTGAGAACTTTCTAATTCTATGAGCTGTGTCATTAAGCTATTCAGGTAGTCCCCTTCTTCCTTCCTCATATGTGCTTGCAAAGCTATAAAATTTCCTCTCAGTACCACTTTTGCTGTGTCCCGTTCGTTCTGATAGTTTGTGTCTTTATTATCATTTGTTTCCAGGAAAGTTTGATTTCCTCTTTGATTTCATCTAGGTTATTCAATATGAGGCTGTTTAACTTCCAGGTGTTAAAGTTTTTCTTCTGCGTCCCTTTGGAATTCACATATAATTTCAGAGCCTTGTGGTCAGCGAAGGTAGCCTGCAAAATTTCTATCCTCTTGATATTATGGAGATATGTTTTATGTGCCAGCATGTGGTCTATCCTGGAGAATGTACATTGGAGAAGAATGTGTATCCAGGTTTTTTTGGGTGGAGTGTCTACTATATCTACTAGACCTCTTTCTTCCATTTTTCTTTTCAGATCTAGTATATTTTCGTTTGGTTTCAGTCTGGTTGATCTATCAAGTATTGACAAAGCCGTGTTAAGGTCTCCTACATTTATTGTGTTGTTATTGATATCTTTTTTCAGATTTCTCAACAATTGCATTAAATATTTTGCTGGCCCCTCATTCTATGCATATATGTTTAGGACAGTGATTTCTTCCTGCTGTACATATACCTTGATTAATACAAAATGACCATCTTTTTCCCTTACAACTTTCTTAGTCTAAAGTTTATGATGATTATGGCCACCACAGCTGTTTTTAAGTTTGTTGTTCTCTTGGATGACTTTCCTCCAGTCTTTAATTTTGAGTCTATGTTTCTTCTTACTATTTAGGTGTGTTTTTCTTGTAGGCAGCAGAAGGTTGGATTGAGTTTTTTTTTTTATCTATTTAGCCACTCTGTGTCTCTTAATTGGTGCATATAGTCCATTGGCATTGAGAGAAAGAATTGTCAGGGGATTTAGTGCCACCTTTGTGTAGAAATTTGGTTTGTCTGTTGGTCAGTCTTGTCTTAAAGTAGATCTTTTAGTTTTTATTTTAAGGCTAGCTTTGATTCTGTAAAGTTTCTGAGCTGTTGTTTATCTGTGAAGCCATGTACATTTTCTTCAAACCTAAAAGTAAGTTTTGGTGGGTGCAGTATTCTAGGTGAAGCATTTATTTCATTGAGTTTTGTCACTATGTCACACCACTGCCTTCTGGCCTTGAGTGTTTCTTGTAACAGATCTGCTGTAAATCTCAAGGATGCTCCCCTGAGT
>PVKC010016899.1:0-20528 GCA_004027635.1 Crocidura indochinensis
TTTTTTTTTTTTAAATAAAGATGCTATTTACAGTCCTAGGGGGAGCATGACAAAATAATTGAGTAGCACTGGTGTAATGTAAATGATCAATAGAAGATTGGTCGATTTGTTTTTGATTTTTGCTTTTCCCGCCACTCCCATCTTGCTCTCATTGTCTTTGGACTATCTGAAAAAATGATTCTGGCCGAAGAACCTCACAGATATTATGACAATTTTTGCGGGAACAAAAAAAAAACAACACAAAAAAAGTAAAAGTCAAAGTGCAACTGTTACGTGAAACCTTTTTATTGAAGGTGAAAGGTGGCTGAGAGAAACATAATGACTCTGGTGGAGGGATTTTTGGGAATCTGGGTGTGATAATCAAGTACAGAAATAATCAGATAATCAAGTACAGAAATACAAGTCAGATAATCAAGTACAGAAAAACTGCAAACGTTAACACTGGTAAATAAGTGACTAAGTTGTAATAAATGAAAGACACAGTAAAATAGCAGCGTCTTGTTTTAGGAAGTCCAGGTATACTAAGAAACGGGAACTTATACAGGTTTGAGTTCATTTATGTTCATTAGTTCATTATGTACATCATTTATGAAGCATTTGTAAACAATACTTTCAATTTGTTTTTCTTGCAAGACATCAAGAAACTGGTAGTATTTCCTTGAATTTGCACCTGTACTTAGATATCGATGTCTCTCATATGGACTATCTTAAGACAGATGCTGGAATATTTTGGTGTTCCCATAGACCAGGTAAATAAATGATTTATAATGGACTTGAATGAAACTATTGTGTTTTTTCTTGTTTCATTTTGAAAATGATTTTATGTAAACATTCAATTGTAGACAAAATATATACGTATGACCTTCATAGAATTAACATGTATTACATTTTTTTTTTTTTGTGGTTTTTGGATCACACCCGGCAGTGCTCAGGGATTACTCCTGGCTCCATGCTCAGAAATTGCTCCTGGCAGACACTGGGGACCATATGGGGCACCTGGATTCGAACCGATGACCTTTTGCATGAAAGGCAAACGCCTTACCTCCATGCTATCTTCCGGGCCCCAATGTATTAATTTTTTCATATGCCAGGGTTCAAGTTTAATTCATTTATTAATGGGGGAAATTCCCCAGCAGTGCTAGTAACTGGGGGCCTCTTCCCTTGCTCGATGCTGCTACAGTCCACTTGGGTTGCTTCTGTGCCAGGGGTGGGCCATGTGTTTTAGGAGTCAAATTTGGGCTTTGCTCATTGCAGGGTATGCTGCCAGTCCCTTGATCTGTTTATTTTTCAAAACCAAACTTAACATCCTCTCTTAAACCACCTTTTGTCTATCTCCCACCCCTTACTTTCCAACCCTCAGGTAGTTGCTGTATATTATAAATATTTGTCAGTTATTTTAATTTAACTTTTTTTTTTTTTGGTGGTTTTTGACTTTTGGGCCACACCTAGTGATGCTCAGGGGTTACTCCTGGCTTCAGAAATCATTCCTGGCTTGGGGGACCATATGGAATGCAAACCCCATATCGCTGTGCCACCGCTCTGGCCCCTTAATTTAACTTTTTCAGTCACATTTTATTTTGTTACTTTAGTGACTATCCAGTATTTGTCTTTCTCCTTTTGGTTTATTTCACTTTGCATAATCCTTACTAAAAAAAATTTCCTAGCAATTGACTGCAAATGGCAATATTTTCTTTTTGATAACAGAAGAGTATTCTATTATGTATATATACTACATTTTTATGCAGCCATCTATGATGTGTACTTCTGTTGTTTTCATATCTGTGATATTTAAATAATAAAGCTGTGGGAGCTAGGAAGATGGTGTAGGGATTTAGGAGCTTGCTTTGCTTGAGGCAATTTCTGGTTTTATCAGGGCAACTCATATGAGTACCTCGAGTAGTGATTCCTGAGCATAATCCAGGAATGGCCTATCACCCCTCTCTTCCAAATCAATCAATCAATCAATCAATCAATCGGGTTTTTAATAATCATTGCACAGGATATGCTTTTCCTGGTTGGCATTTATAGTCTTTAGGTTGACACTCAGAAGTGGAATTGGTGGATCATATGGTAGGGTTTGTTTGGTTTTGGTTTTTGGTTTTTGGTTTTTGGTTTTTGGGTCATACCTGGTGGTACTCTGTGATTGCACCTGGCAGGCTTGGGGGACCATTGGGATCCAGGGATCAAACCCGATTCTGTCCCAGGTTGGCTGCATTCAAAGCAAATGCCTTACTGCTGTGCTATCACTCAGGCCCTCATATGGTAGTTTTATATATTATATGTAATATATATATATATATATATTTTTTATATATATATATATATAACATTTTTTGGGGGGTGGTACAGGCAACAGTGCTCTGGATTCAGGAATTACTCCTGGCAGTGCTTGGGGACCAGATGGGATGTTGGGGATTGAACATGGGTCAAGATAGAATATTATGCAACAGTCTGGAGAGATCAAGCCATGAAATTTTCCTGTACGTGGATGGTCATGGAAACTATTATGCCGAGTGAAATAAGCCAGAAGGAGAGACATACACACAGAATCATCTCACTCATTTAAGAGTGGTGAATGCAGTTAGAGAAATAACTTCACTAACAACTATCATGACAATATTAATGAGTGAGAGAAGTAGAATGCCTATTTCAAATACAGGCAGGGGTATGGGGGTGGGAGGGAGATGGTAGGCATTGGTAGTGGGAATGCTGCACTGGTGAAGGAGGGTATTCTTTACTTTTGGAGTTACACCTGGCGGCGCCAGGGTTACTCCGGTTCTGCACTCAGAAATCGCTCCTTGCTGGCCCAGGGGATCATATGGGATTCCAGGAATCAAACCAGGGATCTGTCCTGTGCTGGCTGCTTGCAAGACAAATGCCCTACTACTGTGCTACCACTCAGGCCCCAGGGGATGTTCTTTTTAATGACTGAAACCCAACTACAAAGATGTTTGTAATCATGGTGCTTAAAAAAAATACTATTTTAATTTCTGAGCATGGAGCCAGGAGTAACCCCTGAGCACTGCCGGGTGTGACCCAAAAACCAAAAAAAAAAAAAAAAAATACTATTTTAAAAATAACATGGGTTGGCTATGTGCAAGGCAGATGTCCTCCCTGTTGTGCTATTGCTCCTCTTTGGCCTCAGTAGTTATATTTTTACTTTGAGGAAATTTCATAGAATTTTCTAAAATAACTGCACCATTTTGCATTCTCGCAAGCAATGTTGTTTTTACCACAACGTTTATTACTCATTTTGATGTATAGCATTCTCACAGGTGTGAGGCAGTATGTTATATATGTTTTTTTTTGTTGTTGTTATTGTTATTGTTTTGTTATTTTGGGTCACACCCGGCAGTGCTCAGGGATCACTCTTGACTCCAGGCTCAGAAATTGCTCCTGACAGGCTCAGGGGACCATATGAGATGCCAGGATTTGAACCATCGACTGTCTGCATGCAAGACAAATGCCTTACCTCCATGCTATCTCTCTGGCTCTATATGGTTTTTTAATTGTATTTTCCTGGAAATAAATTGTAATGAACATTTTCCATTTGCTTATTGGCCATCTAGATGTCCTCGTTGGAAAGTGCTTATTCACACCTTCCTATTCTTATTTTCTGTTTTTTCTTTTATTCCTCTTTATTAATTTTTATATTTTGGGCCACACCCATTGGTTCTCTGGATTTCTCCTGAGATATGCACTCAAGAATCACTCCTGGCAATTTCTCCAAAAACTGTTAATTGATCTCCCATATGATCCAGCTATACCACTCTTAGGGATATACACTAGGAACACAAAAATACAATACAAAAATTTCTTCCTCAGACCTATATTCATTGCAGTGCTATTTATAATAGCCAGTCTCTGGAAACAACCAAGATGCCCTTCAACAGATGAATGGCTAAAGAAACTGAGGTACATATACACAATGGAGTATTTTGCAGCCATCAGGAGAGATGAAGTCATGAAATTTTCCTATACATGGATGTATATGGAATCTATTATGCTGAGTGAAATAAGCCAGAGGTAGAGAGATAGACGCAGAATAGTCTCATTCATCTATGGGGTTTTAAGGAAAATAAAAGACATTTTTGCAATAATTTTCATCACAAAGAGTGATGAGTGATTAGAGATTAGCATGGCCCCTGCACAAGGATGACACACCAATTCGTGAAGTGTTCCATATTTAAAAAAAAAAAGATTGATGAGTGCTTTTAGAGAAATAACTACACTGAGCACTATCATAAAAATGTGAATGAATGAGGGAAGTAGAAAGCCTGTCTAGAGTAAGGCAGGGGTGGGTTGGGGAGGAGGGAGACTTGGGATATTGGTGATGGGAATGCTGTACTGATGAAGGGGGGGTGTTCTTTACATGACTGAAACCCAACTCAATTATATTTGTTGTTGTTGTTGTTGTTGTTTTTTTTTTTTGGTTTTTGGGCCACACCCAGTGACACTCAGGGGTTACTCCTGGCTATGCGCTCAGAAGTCGCTCCTGGCAGGCACGGGGGACCATATGGGAACCGGGAGATCGAACCGTGGTCCGTCCTAGGCTAGCGCAGGCAAGGCAGCAGGCACCTTACCTTCTGCGCCACCTCCCGGCTCCCTATATTTGTAATCAAGGTGTTTAAATAAAGAAGAAAAAGCATAATCACTCCTGGCAGGACTTGAGGGACAATATGGGGTGTTGAGGATTACACCCTGGTTGTCAGCATACAAGGCAAGTGCCTACCGATTGTGCTATTGCTTCAACCATAGGCTTTATTTATTTTTCATAGTTTTGGGACCTCACCTGGTGGTGCTCAGTTGGTTACTCCTGCCCTATGCTCAGAAATTACTCTTGGCAGGCTTAGGGGATCATAAAAGATTCCTGGAATTGAACCCGGTTCTGCCATGTACAAGGCAAATACCCTCCTTGCTGAGCTTGCTATAGTTCAAGAACCTATCGGTTCTTATAAACATATTTTGGTCTCTTCTTGACTACCACATTTATTGGCATATAGTTGTTTATAGTCATCACTTATGATCCTTTGTATATTATGATATCTACTGTTATGAGGTCAGTTTACAGATTTTTTTTTTTTTTTTTTTTGGTTTTTGGGCCACACCCAGTGACGCTCAGGGGTTACTCCTGGCTATGCGCTCAGAAGTCGCTCCTGGCAGGCACGGGGGACCATATGGGAACCGGGGGATCGAACTGTGGTCCGTCCTAGGCTAGCGCAGGCAAGGCAGCAGGCACTTTACCTCCTGTGCCACCTCCCGGCTCTCAGTTTACAGAATTTTTATTTAATTCAGATTCACGTGTTTGGGTGTGAATAGATAGTAAGAATCCTTATCATTTAAAGGTAAAGAATGGTATAAGGGATTCTGTGTGCTGATGATATTCAACTCTTTTGAATCCCAGTTTTCTTCAAGTTGCCCTGTACCTTCAGATTTTACCAATATTATATTTAGTATGCTGTTATTTCCAAATAACCTTTCAAATCCTAGTTCCAGAACTATCATGCATAGCTCTCTATATATTATTTACTGGCAGTTTTTCAGAAGAATTCAAGTAGAATTTGAGCTGTATCTATTTGTTTCTGTTATGGGATCTTGAGAAAATATCATTTATTATGTATTTTGGAGAAAAAAGTGCTTTTTTTGTTTCAATCTCAGATGAATGAATATATGTTATGCAAGGTTTGGAGCAGTTATTATGCAAATAATAGAAGACTGATTCTAGTAGCACATTTAGTTTCTTTTATCTTTCCTATAACTGACTTCTAGAAGATATATTCCACTGTAAATAAGAAGCTCTTAAATTGTTAGACTGATTTATTTTCTTTATCTGATTAAGGGAACTCATTACTTGAGTTTACTCTGAATGAACTTACTTTATTATATGAGAAGTTCAAATTGTTGATTTTTGATTAGACAAAAAAATCTGGGAATTTTAGTGGAATGAGGGGAGATAATTTCTCTGAACAAAGTTATGCATGGTATTTGGACATCTTGTGAAATAAATAAAATGAATGTAAAGTGCTATTTTAAAAGAATTTCCCCTCCCGGAATATGTCAATTTTCATTTATTTATTTGCTACATTTGGTGGTGCTCAGGGCTTATCCCATTCTTTGTACTTGGAGCTCACTCCTGGTGGTGCTCAGGTGATCATATGAGGACTGGCATAGAACATACCTTAAGTAAGTACTTCATATTGTTTATACTCTATTTTGTTTTTCTAGTTCCCAGACTTATTTTTTGTTTGTTTTGGGACCAGATCCAGTGGTACTGGCTCTGGGCTCCAGGATTACTCCTGGCAGGGCTTGGGATTTTATGTGGTGCTTGGGATTAAACCTGGCTTGGCTATAGATACATGCAGGGCAAGTGCCCGACTGCTGTACTATTACTGTAATCCCCATAATTTTTTAAAAAGGTAAATATAAATAAAGTTTAATTCTTGAAAAACTATTTTGAATATGCCATTTTTTCTTTTGAAAAATAAATGTCTTTTCAACATCAATTATTTTATATACAAATATAATCACTTAAAATAATGTTTTATGTTTAAATAGATTTCACGTATTTGGGAAAATAAAGACTATGGATCAGCACGGAGCATTGTTCGTATTATTGGGAAAATCCTCCCCTTAGAACCTTGTCCTAGACATAATTTTGAGGTAAGTCAGTTACCAGTTACTCCTAAAGTATACTGTATAAGAAAAGAATCCTAGATTCTCTCAGAAGTACAGTAAGGAACAATAAAAAACAAAATCCTGGAAATGGGCCACTTACCACAGTGGGTAGGGTGTTTGCCTTGCAGCAGTAGGGATCTACCTGGGTTCTGGGTTCAATCCCTGGTATCCCATATGGTTCCTGAGCCTGCCAGGAGCAATTTCTGAGCATTGAGCCTGGAGTAATCACTGAGTGCCTCTGGGTGTGGGCCAAAAACCAAAATAAATAAAACAAAAAACCAAAAAACTCCTGGAGACAAGTTCTTTTTTTTTTTGGGCCACACTCGGCAGTGCTCAGGGGTTACTCCTGGCTGTCTGCTCAGAAATAGCTCCTGGCAGGCATGGGGGACATATGGGATACCGGGATTTGAACCAACCACCTTTGGTCCTGAATCGGCTGCTTGTAAGGCAAACGCTGCTGTGCTATCTCTCCGGGCCCTGAAGACAAGTTCTTATACCTTTGTTTTTGTGAGTTATTTTGTGTATGCGTTTTTAATTACATTCAAAGACTATTCAAGATTATTTGTTTTGGATGTTTACTTAATGAAGCACACCAATACAATCAATGGTAGAGAGCAAGGAGATCTTACCAGTTCATCAGATCAATGGGTTTAGGGTAGGGAAGCACATGAAAACTTAGATAAAGCTCAGGGATCCAAGAGTTTGTCTTATTAGGGCATTACTGCAAACTCATCTTACTTGCACATGCACATTGTGGTACCTTATCAGCCTGCTTACTGATACCTAAAATCACCATGTTCATGAGTTGGAACTGGGAAGTTCATCCTAAGTGCAGACAGGGTGGGAATCTTTTAAAATTTTATACACACAGCAAAATCAACTGTGTAGAGTACATGTTATAAATCAGTTATAAAAACAAAGATACATATAATAAATTTCTGCCATAAAAAGAACTATCCTGTACAGCAGGAGTTGAGTGGTCTCCATTTTTTTGTCTTTTAGTTTGTGTTTTACAAAAGGAGATTTAAACAGGGGAGTTCATATTACTACAAGTATAGATTTTACTTTTCTTCCCCAAGCACTTGAGCTTTTGACAATAGCTTTAAATTCACAAAAAAATTAGGAGGAAAGCACAGAAAGCACAGAGAGTCTTCATAGCTGCTGCTCATACTCGTATATAGCCTCTATCAGTAATAGCATTAGCCACCAGGGTTCTGCGTTGATGGCCTCAAATATATAGTTCTTTCTTGTATATCTTTTATATTTATATTTTATGGATTTGGAAAAATGTTATGATTTGAATGTGTCAGAGTACCATACTACAGATTATTGTCACACTTATTTTTTCTCACCACCCTTAATCCCTGATGACTACTGTTTTTTTTTTTTTTTTTTTTTTCCTTAAACTATGTCTGTAGTTTACTTTCTTTGGACTGCCATACAGTTGGAATTGTACTTTCATGTAAACTTTCCTGATTGGATTTTCACTTAGTAGTCTGGACTCTAATTTCCTCCATGTCTTTTTTTTTTTTGTTTGTTTTTTTTGGGTCACACCTGGCAGTGCTCAGGGGTTACTCCTGGCTCTATGCTCAGAAATTGCTCCTGGAAGCACGGGGGACCATATGGGGCACAGGGATTCGAACCAATGACCTTTTGCATGAAAGGCAAACGCCTTACCTCCATGCTATCTCCTGGGCCCCTCCTCCATGTCTTTTTTTGAGGGGCCTGGTAGGGGTGGGGACAAATCTGATAGTGGTCAGGGATTACTCCTGGATTTGTAGAAAACCCAGGAGAAATAAATTTCAGTGCACTCCCACTGCAACTACCACTAATCCAGCTTTTTAAAGTGACCCCCAATTATACTTCAACCTCCTTGTGAAAAACACTGCTTGAGAGTAACATTTTCCTCAGTATCATTTCTTCCTAAGAGGTATGTTTGTTTGCATTGAGTATCCTTTTCTTTTTCACTCTCAGTTTTTTAACTTAACAGTGCATGCGCCTTTTCTTTCTCTGCAGAACTCATATTCTTTTTCTTTTTTTCACTTTAGTTGACCCCAGTCTTGAACTCTGTAGGCTTGGATAACTGTGGATCTGTAGTTCCATCTTTTGCTGATATTTCGTGGGTGGCAAATGATGAAGAAACCAGTTATCTCAGATTTAGGTAATTTTATATATTTGTTTTTAAAAGTGGTATATGAGCTATATTCTGCCTTCTTGTATGGGCTGGTTTGTTCATACTAACTTTTGTCTATCTCATGCTGTTCATATCTTGTTTCTCAATTTTTGTTACTTTCCCTTAATGCACATTTAAATATAAAAGTAGACCTTGGAAGGAATGAGAAAGATATAGTAGATCTTGGAAACAGATAGAAGGAACTGGGATGCAACTCAACAGGTAGAGCATGAGCTTAACATATGCAAGGCCCTCAGTTTCATTCCCTGCACTACTAGCCTCTGAGCACTGCTCCCTGATCCTTCCTCCCCCAAGTAGAAAAGATGCTAATATTAATATGTTCATTTTAAGGATAAAGTTATTGATTATCCTAAATTATTTATTTTTGTTTTTGAGCCACATTTGATAGCACTCAGAAATTACTCCTGGCTCTATGCTCAGAAATTTCTCATGGCAGACTCAGGGAACCGTATGGGATGCCAGAGATGGAATTTGGGTTGGTCATGTGCAAGGCAAATGTCCTACCCTTGTGCCCTCTGGCCCCTTCATTTTTTATATAGTGAAAATATATATAGTTGATCTCTTATAAAACATGGGAGCTGGGGCCGAGAGATAGTATGGAGATAAGGTGTTTGCCTTGCATGCAGAAGGTTGGCGGTTCGAATCCCAGCATCCCATATGGTCCCCTGAGCCTGCCAGGAGCGATTTTTGAGCATAGAGCCAGGAGTAATCCCTGAGCATTGCCGGGTATGACCCAAAAAAAACAAAAACAAAAACATGGGAGTTAGGGGCACCACCAAGTACTTGCCTTATATATACTTAACCTGGACTAGATCTTCAGCACCACATATGATACTTTGAACATTACCAGGAGTGATCCCTGAGCTCAGCCAGAAGTAAATCCTGGGCAGAGTTGAGTGTGGCCTCCTAAGCAAGAAAGGAACCAAAACCAGGGCAATAAGGGGACAGCTTCTTTCCTCTCTTAGCTGAACTTGTGTAAACACAACTTATGATATCCCCAGAACTTAACTCTTAATTCTTTTTTTTTGTTTGTTTTTGTTTTTGTTTTTGGGTCATACCTGATGACTCTCAAGGGTTACACCTGGCTATGTGCTCAGAAATCGCTCCTGGCTTGGAGGACCATATGGGACACTGGGGGATTGAACTGTGGTCTGTACTAGGTCAGCCGCATGCAAGGCAAATGTCTTACTGCTGTGTCACCACTCCAGCCCCAGAATTTAACTCTTTTTTTGTTTGTTTGTTTTTGGGTCACACCCGGCAGTATTCAGGGGTTACTCCTGGCTCCATGCTCAGAAATTACTCCTGGCAGGCACGGGGGACCATATGGGGCACTGGGATTCTAACCGATGACCTTTTGCATGAAAGGCAAACGCCTTACCTCCATGCTATCTCCCGGGCCTCAGAATTTGACTCTTAATAGCCCATTTTTATCCAGAAATTTGATAACTTGTGGTAATATTGCTAACTTATACAGTTATATTATTTTTATGTAATATCTTTTTTTGTTTAAGTTTTGTTTTTGGACCACAGCTGGCAGTGTTCAGGACTTAACACTGGATCTGTACTCAGGGATCACTCCTGATAGACTGGGAGGACCATATGGGGTGCTTGATATTGAATCCACTTAGTTGCATGCAGGACAAACACCCTACCTGTTGTTCTATCCCTCCTACCCAAATTTACTTGACTAATAACTTTTTGTTTTTTCTTTTGTTTTATGGGGCCACATCTGATAATGCTCAGAGGTTACTCGTGACTCTGTGCTCAGAGATTACTCCTGATAGGGGACCGTATGTGGTGCTGAGGATATCCTCCAGGATGGGAGTAGATCTGGCAATGCCTATATGGGATTCTAGGGATCTAACCTAGGTGAACCACATGGCAAGTGCCTTCTGTGCTATTGCTCCAGTCCCTATATGATATGTTTTTATATGAAGATAAACTAGATAAAAGAAAAGGTTATAAAATAGCATACTGTATTAATGGATATTGCGGATTCATGTTATCTCTTTATAGAAAGTCTACAGATAATTGGACACTTACAGCCCAATCCCGTGTTGTTCAAGGGCTCACTGTATAGTTTCTTGACTATGTGCCAGACAATGATGTTAAGTACATTTTAAGATTTGTATGTGTTACTTTTTGGGTGGACTCACTTTTGTGTAAATATAGTTAGATACAAGCTATAAGTGTGACAGGTGGGGCCAGAGTGATAGCACAGAAGTAGGGCATTTGCCTTTCATGCAGCTGACCCAGAATGGACATGGGTTCAAATCCCAGCATACCAAATGGTCCTCTGAGCCCGTGAGGAGTGATTTCTGAGTGTAGAGCCAGGAGTAACCCCTGAGCCCCAACAGGTACGACCCAAACCCACCCCCCAAAAGAAGTGTGAGGTGTTGATGATTTGAATAATTTGGATAAAGTTATTAGGTATTAAATTGATTTATTAATTTTCATAAAACTAGACTACCATAAACTTATCCCTAATATATTTGTGACTGACTGTAAGGCAATTCAGTACCTGTCCTCAGAGTTTGTATGATTTCTCAGTACATGAATATAATTTATAAATAACTCAACTTTTCTGTGTTTAAAACTAATAGAGAACAGTTACAAGATAGTTACTTTTGTTGTACTGTCTAAAAGCAAAGTTTGTTTCTTTATTCCCTGCTCAATCACTGGCCACCTGTTAAAACAACATTCAGTTCTATGTATTGAGAATAAAAAGATTGTAAGTGATGTGTTGTTCTCAGCAAATCTATTATTATTATTATTATTATTATTAGTTTTGGGGTCACACCCAGCATCGCTCAGGGGTTGCTCCTGGCTCTGCACTCAGAAATCACCCCTGGCAGGCATGGGGGACCATATGGGATGCCGGAATTTGAACCATGATCCTTCTGGATGTAAGGCAAATGCCCTACTTCCATGCTGTCTCTCTGGCCCCTTGTCCTCAGCAAATCTAGACACAATTATGGACTAAAATATTTTGATGTCTTTGGCTAAAATAATTATTCTTTAGAAACTTTTCTCCTTACTCCTAACCTCCTTCTCTTTCTCACCCTCTTCCTCATCCCCAGAAATTATAGATGGGAAAATGAAGAGAAGAAAATGGAGTATTTCCATCCTTCACAAGTAGTTTGGGAACCAGTGCCACTGGATCTAAGACATAACAATCTAACGGCAAATAGTCAGCCTGCAAGTGATCCTGCAATTAAAAAAATAGCTGCCCTTGAAGAAGAGCTGACTTTTCTCCGCTCTCAGATTGCTGCCATTGTAAGCCTGTCAGAATGGAAACACACCCCATGTGTGGGTAAGCAGTTCTCTGGAGTTTCAGTTCAGTGGGGATAATGTTTAGTTCATCAGTGCATATTAGTGCATATCTGGATAAGAATATTTACTGTGAGTGTATTTTGTCAATAACTTTAAATATAGCAGGATGGTGAACTATCTGCAGTTAATATAGTTTACTTAGAAAAGATATTTGTGGTGAGGGGAGGATTTTGGTTTAAAGATGACTAGGTGTGGCGTGGAAGGTGATTTTTGTGGAGGGTAGGTTATGACAGCAGTGCTGGGGGCAGGAAGCATTTGATTCTGGGGATCCAATTCTGGGCTTTAATACAGGCCAGAAAAGTGCTCCACCTCCATCTCTCTAGCCTTGAAGATAATTTGTGTTAAGGAAAAACCAAGACTCTGAAGGAGAAAGCTGGGGAGAAGCCTCAGCTCCTGGCGTCCAACACCCTGTTGCTAACCAGGTGGGCTAGCCCCATCCTGAGGTACAGAGCCAAAGGAGTTGGTTGCTTTGCTTCACACCACCATTGCACACTTGTAGTCAGTGAACTCCAGCATGGCTTGTAGAAAACATAGTCATACAATCATGACAATGGGAAAGCAACATAGACCTTCACCAAGCTTAGAAAAAGAAAATAGGGGGCCGAATGGTGGCGCTGCAGGTAAGGTGCCTACCTTGCCTGCGCTAACCTAGGATGGACCGCAGTTCGATCCCCCGGTTCCCCATATGGTCCCTCGTGCCTGCCAGGAGCAACTTCTGAGCAAATAGCCAGGAGTAACCCCTGAGCGTCACGGGGTGTGGCCCAAAAACCAAAAAGAAAAAAGGAAAAGAAAATAGAACTGATGATAGTACTGATGATGCGACAAGTACCATACACCTACATAGCCTCTCAGATAAGGATTTTAGAGAAGAAATATGGAGGATGCTCAACGAACTCAGAGAGCAAATGCAAGGAACCACAACCAAGACTCAAGAAGATATGAAAGTAGAAATGAGAAAAATACAAACTATAATAACAGGACTGAAAAGTAAGGCGGACAAAATAAAAACACTGAAGGCCTCACCAGTAAAGTAACGGCTGCCAAGGACAGAAACATGGAGCTGGAAGATAAGTTTTATAACAGCTCCATACAACAAGAAGAGGTTGGTAAAAAGCCTTAAAAATGACTGGATTGGGGCCCGGAGAGATAGCACAGTGGTGTTTGCCTTGCAAGCAGCCGATCCAGGACCAAAGGTGCTTGGTCCGAATCCCGGTTTCCCATATGGTCCCCTGTGCCTGCCAGGAGCTATTTCTGAGCAGACAGCCAGGAGTAACACCTGAGCACCGTCGGGTGTGACCCCCCCCAAAAAAAATGACTGAATGGGGCTGGAGAGATAGCACAGTGGTAGGGCGTTTGCCTTGCCTGCAACCAACCCAGGACAGACAGGAATGATTTCTGAGTGCAGAACCAGGAGTAACTCCTGAGTGCCTCTGGATGTAAACCCTCTCCCTCCCCCCCCAATTGACCTGATGACAGAAAAATCCTCAAAGAATGTGAACAGATGAAAGGAGAAGTCTGAGATAAATTCAAGAGAAACAGCATAAAAATTACTGGAATCTCAGAGATGCAGGGAGAAACCCCCCATGAAAAATCAACAGTCAAGGACATCAGTGCAGAGAAGTTCCCAGAGATGAAGAGTGCATGCAACCACATCCTGGATGCCCAAAGAATAACAACTAAAAGAGACCAAAAGAAAATCTCATAAGGCACATCTACTTACAATGATGAATCTCACAGATAAGGATAGAATACTGAAGGTTACAAGATCAAAAAGGGAAATTGTATTCAAAGGAGCATCTTTAAGATTTACAGCAGTTTTATCACAAACAACTTTCAAGTCATAAGGACAGTGGTAGGCTATAGTAATAAAAGTCAATTAAACGAATGCTTCAGCCAATCTTATATTCAGGTTTGATGGACAGATACATAGATTTATGGGTATACAACAGTTCAGAAACTTTACAGACTCAAAACCAATCTTTTTTTTTTTTTTTTTTTTGTTTTTGGGCCACACCCAGTGACGCTCAGAGGTTACTCTTGGCTATGCGCTCAGAAGTTGCTCCTGGTTTGGAGGACCATATGGAACACCGGGAGGATCGAACCAAGGATCGAACCACGGTCCATCCAAGGCTAGTGCAGGCAAGGCAGGCACCTTACCACTGCCCGGCCCCTCAAAACCAATATTAAAAGAAGAGCCAAAGGGTCTACTTTAAGGCAAGGTAGACCCAAAAAAAACAAGCAGACTCTCACAAAATGATGACTTCTAATGCCATGACAATTATCTTTCAATGTCAATGGACTAAAAGCAACAGATAAGAGAACAGAATGGCAAAATGGAACAAAATGTTCAGTTCTTCATCTAACATTTTGCTTCCTACAAGAAACACATCTGAATAGTCAGAACAAACACTGACTCAAAGTCAAAAGCTGAAGAACAATTATTCAAGCAAATAACTTCCTTAAAAAGGTTGGGGTGTCCAGGACCAGAGCTGTGGCTTAAGCTGTAGGGCAGTGGTCGGCAACCTTTTTTTTCAACTGAGCCAAATCTCACCAAGACCACTATTGAAATTTATTTTGAGAGCCACACAGGGTGCGCACTGACAGAGGCTAGGAGCAGAGTCCTGACTCCTAGAGCGGCCTCCCGGCACACAGAAGAGCCAAATTAAGAGTGTAAAGAGCCACATGTGGCTCACGAGCTGCTGGTTGCCGACCACTGCTGTAGGGCATTTGCCTTACATTCGCTAACCTAAGACGAACTGTGATTTAATCCCCCAGTGTTCCATATGGTCTTCCAAGTCAGGAGCAGAGTAACCCCTGAGCATCACTGGGTATGGCCTGAAAACCACAAACCAAGAAAAAAACAAAAATGCTGTGGTGGCCATACTAATATCAAATGACATAGTCTTTAGACTTAAAAAGTACTGAGACAGAGAATAGTATTTCTCACTAATTAAAGGATGTCTACACTAAGAAGAACTCTCACTTATAAACATATGTACCCAATGATGGACTAGAAAAATGCCCAAACCAACTGATAAACTTGAAGTAAGATATCAGTAGCAACACAATAATAGTGGGAGATTTCAGCACTGCCTTGTGACCCCTTAATAGATCAACCAGCCTAAAACTTAACAAAGATATACTGGTTCTGAAGGAAGAAATGGAACAGAGTGTCTGTGTGTGTGGGGAAGGGGGGACTGGAGAGAGAGAGAGAGCTCTTCATCCCCAGAGAAGTAGACACATTCTTCTCCAATGCACATGAGACATTCTCCAAGATAGACCACATGCTGGGCTATAAAAATACCTCCATAAAATCAAGCAGATAGAAATTATGTCAATTATCTCCTCAGGTCATCAATCACTGAGATTAGAAGTGAATTATAAGCACACAGAGAATGAGCATTAAGACCTAGAAAATAAACAGCTCACTACTGAACTGCCAGTGGGTTAAAGACAAAATCAGAAGGTTTCTGGAAACAAATGAGAATGAAGTCACGGATTGTCAGAAACCGTGGAACACAGCAAAAGTGGTAGGTATTAAGAGGAAAATTTACAGCTTTGCAATCATTCATCAGGATGGAAGAATGAGCCTATATGAAAACCTAATGGAACAGCTTTAAAATTGAAACATGATGAACAAAATAAACCCAACATAGGCAGATGGAAGGAAATAACAAATCTCAGACCAGAAAATGAGTGGAAACAAACAAACAAAAAAATCCAAAAGATCAATGAAAGCAAGAGTTGGTTCTTTGGGGGAAAAAAAAAGACCAATAAAGCATGAGCAAGAATCACAAAGAGAGAGAAAAGCTTCATAAGCAAAATCAGAAATGAAAAGGCTGAGATTACTACAGCTGCTACAGAAATTCAAAGGGTAATCAGAGACTCCTTTGAGGATATTTATGCAACAAAACAAAAGAACCTGGGAGAAATGGATAAATTCTTGGACTATTATAATCTTCCACATTTGAACCAGGATATCTGGAATGTCTGGACAATTCTATTACTATTGAGGAAATCAAAATGGTAATCAAAAGTCTTCCCAAAAACAAAAGCCCAGGCTCAGATGGATTTACTTGTGAATTCTTTGAAACTTTTCAAGAGGATATACTGCCAATCCTTTTCAGACTTTTGAAGAAAAGGAAGAAATAGAATAGTTTCTATGAATCCAACATCACCCTGCTACCAAAAGCAGGCAAAGATTGTCCAAAACAAACAAAAGAATTATAGACAATATCCTCAATGAACACAGATTCAGAGCTCCTCAACAAAATACTGGCAAACAGAATCCACCAGTCTCATCAAGAAGCTTCTACACCATGACCAAGCAGGATTCATTCCAGGGGGATGAAAGGATAGTTTAACATTTGCAAATCAAATAATATACCATGTCAATAAAAGAAAAACCAGAAACCATTTGATCATGCTAATAGACATTGAGAAAGCATTTAATAAGGTCAGTTCTCATTCATGATAAAACTCTAACAAGTTGGGAATTAAAGGAACTTTACTCAATATTGTCAAAGCCATATATCACGAACCTATTGCCCAATGGGGTAAAACTAAAAGCCTTTCCCCAAAGATCTGGTACAAGACAAGCTTGTCCCCTCTCACCAGTTGTATTCAGTATAGTACTGGCATAACAATTAGGCAAGAAAAAGACATTAGGGGCAGGAGCAATAGCACAGTGGTAGGGCTTTTGTCTTTCATGCAGCTGACACAGGACAGACCTGGGTTTGATTCCTTTTGTCCCATATGGTCCCCCAAGCCAGGAGAGATTTCTGAGTGCATGGCCAGGAATAATCCTTAAGTGTCATCAGGTGTGCCCCCTCCAAAAAAAAAAAAAAAAGACATTAAAAGCATCCACAGAGGATATTAAGAAGCTCTTGTGTGTAGATAGCATGATACTATATTTAGAAATTCCTAAAGACTACCAATGTACTTCTAGAAACAGTAGACTTTTATAGTAAATTGGTTGGTAGGCTACAAAGTTAATACACAAAAATCCATGGCTTTTATATACACAGATAATCGAAGAGAAGAGACATTAAAAAACAATTCTATTCACAATTGTACTTCAGAAAAATCAAATACCTTGGAGTCAACTAAAGAAAGATCTGGGGCCGGAGAGATAGCATGGAGGTGGGGCGTTTGCTTTTCATGCAGATCATTGGTTCAAATTCCAGCATCCCATATGATCTTCCGTGCCTGCCAGGAGTGATTTCTGAGTGTGGAGCCAGGAGTAACCCCTGAGCACTGCCGGGTGTGACCCAAAAACCAAAAAAAAATAAAAAAAGAAAAAGAAAAAAAAAAAAGAAATGAAAGATCTAAAGAAAACTGTGAAACACTTCTTCAAGAAATAAAAGGGCACAAGGAAATGGATACATATACTCTGCTAATGGATTGGGAAGATTAACATAATTAAAATGGCTGTATTTCCCAAAGCATGAATTCCTCTAAGAATACTCATAACTTATTTCAAAAAAAGTGGATCATACTCTTCTGAAGTTCATATGGGGAAATAAATATCTGTGAAAAGCTAAGGCAATCCTTAGTAAAAAAAAATAAGATAATAAAAAGGAGGAATCATTTTCTCCAACTTTAAATTGTTATATAAACCTGTAGTCATTAAAACAGCACAGTATTAGAATAAAGATGGCTCCTTAGATCAGTGGAATAGACTTGAATATCTGAAGATGGATCCATAGATTTATGATCAATTACTTTTTGATAAAGGTGCAACACAGTGGAGAAAGGAAAGTCACTTCAAAAGTGGTGCTGGGAAAACTGATCAACTGTATGCAGCAAACATGAACTCTGACCTTTTAACACCATGCACAAAGGCACAATGAATTAAAGATCTTGATATCAGACCTGAAACTAAGACACATAGAGGAAAACATAGGTAGAATACTCCATGACATTGAAGCTAAAGGCATTTTCAAGGATGAAACACTACTGGCCCACCAAGTGGAAGCAAAGATAAACAAATAAGACTACATTTAACTGAAAATCTTCTGAACCAGTGAAATCTGGTATCAGTGAAATCTTCTATTTCACTGTAGGAAATAGTGATTAGGATACAAAGGGTATCCACAGAATGGGAGAAACATTTCACCCAATAACCAATAGATAAGAGTTTAATATCTAAGATATACAAGGTCCTTATTGAATGTTACAAGAAAAAAAAATCTAACCTCATTAAAAATGGGGAGAAGGAATGAAGATATTTCCTCAAAGAAGAAATACAGATAGTGAAAAGGCTCATGAAAAATGTTCCACATCACTAGTTATTAGGGAGATGCAAATCTAAACAATAATGAAGTACTATCATATGCTACAGAGACTGACATTCATCACAAAGAACAAGAACAGTTAGTGCTGGCGGAGGTTTGGGGAGAAAGGAACTCTCATTCACTGATGGAGGAAATACCATCTAGTTCAGTTTTCTGGAAAAAAGATATGAAGATTCTTCAAAAAATTGGAAATTGAGCTTTCATATGATCCAGCAATACCACTCCTAGGGATATAATTCAGGACCTCAAAAATAACATACAAAAATGCTCTCTGCACTGCTATGTTCATCATTGCACTATTTTACAGTAAACAGAATCAGGAAGCAACATAGGTACCTGACAACAGATGTGTGGCTAAAGTAAAGTGGTACATCTACACAGTGGAATATTATGTAGCTACCAGAAAACAAATGAATATATGAAATTTGCTTATATATGAATGGATGTGGAGACTAATATGCTAGTAGAGTGAAATGAGCCAGACAGAAATAGATAGACATAGAAGAATCGCACTCATATATGGGATATAAGAAAAACAAGACATGGTTTGGTAATAATATCCAGAGACAATAGCGACAAAGGTTATGAGGTCCAGTCCACAGGGTAGAAATTGCACCACAATGTGTATAAGTGTAGGTAGAGTAGAGGAAGTATATGCTAGGTTGGATGATATAGTTGGAACTAATCACTGAACAGAATTAGGCACTGAAAGTGGAGAAACTAATAGGCCAGGCACTTCTCCATGAACAATGTGCAAACCACAGTGTCAAAGGAAAAGAGAGACAGTGATACAGAAATACAGAGACAGAGCCAATTTGCCTAAAGGCAGGGTTGGGGGTGTAGGGTGTGAGGGAAAAGGGAGACATCAGTAATGGGAAGTGTGTACCGGTAAAGGAAGGAGTACATTATATAACTGAAACACAGCAATGCACGATTTTATAACCACGGTGCTTAAATAAAGCAACTAAAAAAGACAACAAAACTCCTTTTCCAGATAAACTTAAATCTAAGACTCAAATTGCATTAATTTGAAATCATTTAGATTTGAGGCTTCCTATGTTTATTGTCTAATATTTTGCTAAACTTACATACACCAAGTTCAGGTGAATAAAGGAGTTCCTTTTCCAGATTTATTTTTTGGCCTTTTGGCCTACACATAGCAGCGCTCAGGAGTCACTCCTGACTCTGCGCTTAGAAATCCTTTTTGGCTCGGAGGACCATATGGGATACCAGGGATCAAACCCTTGTCTGCTCTGGGTCAGCTACGTGCAAGGCAATTGCCCAACTGCTGTGCCCCTCCTTTTCAAAAATTTAGAGAAATTTTGATTAAGTTTGTATATTTGCCAGTAAGCTTTCCCTCATTTTTGTATTTATAATTATACCTATATTCATATGTAATGTATAATATAATATATATTGGATTTAAAACAGGTTAGCTATTTGGCTTGACTCTTAAAAATATAGGGCCGGAGAGATAGCATGGAGGTAAGGTGTTTGCCTTTCATGCAGAAGGACAATGGTTTGAAACCCGGCATCCTATATGATCCCCTGTGCCTTCCAGGGGTGATTTCTGAGCATGGAGCCAGGAATAACCCCTGAGTTCTGCCAGGTGTTACCCAAAAACCAATATATACATATACATATATATATATATATATGTATATATATATGTATATATATATATAAAACTAAGCAGATCTTTTTTCTTCCTCTCTTATTTTAGTAGTCTTATAGAAAATGTTTCAGTTGTGAGTCTAATTAGTGCTGTGTCTACATTTCTGCATGGTTTTCACCAGAGAACTTTGCTTTTAGGTTCCTTGGACTTGAATGATGGGCCTGATGACTTGAGACAGACGCTACCATCAGAGGCTACTCCACCGAGTGTCACACCAAATTTGTTTCAAAGCTCAGTTTTCTCTTCTGCTCCTACTCCTGCTCCTCCTCTGTCTCTTCCTCTTCTGTCTCCTCCTCCTCCTCCTCTTCTTCCTCCTCCTCCTTCTCCTCCTTCTCCTCCTCCTTCTTCTCTTCCT
>PVKC010016900.1:0-20518 GCA_004027635.1 Crocidura indochinensis
AATTTGAAGTGATGACTCAACCTTTTGAAATGCAAGATCTAGTATACTTTCCACTCTTAAATGGTAAATAGATGCAGTATGCATGAGCACAGTTTTTTTCTGTACCACCATACCCTGTGCAGAAATGTCCCCATCTCTTCCTTGGACTAAGCCTCAGACAACAGCCACTGCTACATGCAGGCATGTCTATCTCCAGTGCTTCCTTTCCCTATGGTCAGAATTCACACACTTCGTAGCTGCATTTCTGTTCCTATCGCTCTCCCAATTTAAAACACTGTGCCTTTATGCTTTCTATTAAAAGCCCAAAAGCCCCATGACTACAGCATCCCTGTGACTTTCTCTAGTTCTTCTGGCCTCTCTGTGATCATAGTGCAATCCCTTTCCATACCTGAATTCCATGTCATCATTTTTGATATCTGTTTATGTGATCCTGAGTGATGTGTATGTCCCTAGCAGACATGCTCCTGAGACAGGAACCACATCTGTATTGTTTGCACTTAAGTCCCCAAAGTCTGCCTTCCCATAATTGTGAAATCTAGTGTAAATATACCATTCTATGATCTATTATCTCAGTCAGAATTAATACTCTATTTTTGTCATATCTTAAATGTAGGAACACACAGAGAGTACATTTATTTTAGTAATTTTCATGTGATTATATGACATGTTATTTTTCCATCACAATAAGTAATTATTATTTAATATAATCCATACTCTAGTCCAAGCATTCTACAAGCATAATTTTATTAAGTCTTCATATTAATCATCTGGAGGTAAGAGTGATTATTGACTTCACTTTCTAATGCAGGTATTTAGTGGGTATATATATATGAAAATATATACACACGTGTATATATATTTTTTTCACTGCTGAGTTATTCTGTTGCCATATGCTTACTTAGCCAACTGTTGTTCATTAAGTTCCATTGATGTGTGAGATTCTGTAACTGTTGGGGTGAGGACAGTTATTATTATTATTGTCTCTTCCAATTGAATGTGCTAGACAGATAGGGTAGCAGACATGCAACTCATTGCAAAAATAAGTCAATGTATTATATTTGAGATAAATTGCATTCTAAGGCTGCATAGATGAGATCTATGTGAATGAAAAGTAGACAAGAAGTAAATAGGAGCCAGATCAAATGGAACTTTGCATTAAATGTTGATAAGTTGAATTTCAATATAATAGGAAGTTATTCAAGGAGTTTAAGCAGCATACAAATATCAAATATGATTATTAGCTCATACAACCATAGAAATAGTACGAGGCACTCATTTGCCTTGCAGGCAGTCTACTCACAGCACTGCATACAGAATCCAGAGCACCATCCGGAATGATCCCTGAGCACACATCCAGGAATAAGCCTTGAGCACTGCCAAGTGTGGTCTCAAAGTCAAAACCAATAAACGAACAAAAAGAATATTGCATCTAAATTGTTCTACTTATAGCATATTAAAGAATTGAGATGAAAAAGATAAAAATGAAAAAAGGTAAAAAAAAAAACTTAGTTAACCAAGGGTGGTACTATTGATAATGAAGTTGGGTAGAAATCAAAGTGCATAGAAATGGAAAAATTGGAAAAATACTTAGGAGATGGAATTTAGAGAACTCAGTTATTGACTGAATTGAGATGTGAAGAGACATAGGGATGAAATCCAAAACTGGAGGAGGGACAGAGTTGAGGGAGTGACTTTTACCAGGAAACGGAGCCCCAGAGAAAGTGAATTTTATAAGAGAAGAAATAAGTATCACTTAGAATTGCCTAAGGGATATTGACCATAGGCATATTGACCACTTTCTACAGTGGACCCAGATAATTCCTCTCAAGGAATTCTGAAAATTTTCCTAGAACTTAAGAGAGAGATCCAAATATCCAAGGTCTCTCTCTCTCTCTCTCTCTCTCTGATCCATAGCCAGGAATCAGGTAATGCCTTTGGTGACTTGGGCACCCATAACAACATGGAAAATAGTGGTATATTATTGTGGAAATTCTTATCATCACTGCCCCTGTTTTCTTCCTGCATCCAAATAGTTCCTCAATGATCCGGTCCAGAATAAGTGTAGGGATCCCAGATACTTCTCTCAGAATAAAATTAAGTAATTCAACTTATAGGTGCCATCTCCCTGAGAGATGCTATATGGAAACACTGGATAAATAACACTAGAAAATACACATACTTGTTATGTGATACATGAATGGGTTGCAAATGTATGATTATGAATTTGTTAAAATCCAACAAATATATGTGCATTCCAGTTGGAAAGTATTTCTCTGACAAAACTAGAGATAAGCAAATAGTTTCTTCTTTTGATTCACATTGATCATTTTCAACATCAGAGGATATTGTCCTCTGACTGCATTTTCTGATTTAGGAATACTTCATAACTGGGGAAATCTGAGGCTGTAAGTCTTTGGGGTTTATAGAAAAATGAGCCTGATTTGGGCCAGGCCTTTGGATTCCAAATGGAGGATAAAGTGATGTTAACTATAATAGGGTTTTTTATCTTTTTATTATAATATCTTTTTTAAGCACTATGATTACAAACATGTTTGTAGTTGTATTTCAGTCATAAAAAAATACAGCCCCCTTCATCACAAAGAGTGTTGAATGCAGTTAGAGAAATAACTATAATAACAATTATCATGACGATGGTAGTGAATGAGACAAAAAGAATGCCTATCTCAAAGATAGGCATCGGATGTGGGAGGAGGGAAATGGGCGGCATTGGTTGTGAGAAGGTTGCAATAATGTTAGTTTTTTTTATAAAGACAGTTTTAAATGTGAATAAAGAGTAAGAGACAAAAATTTGTAATATGTGAAAGCAAAACATATTAATAGATGAAATAAGGGTGTATATACATATATACATATATGAATATACTTCATTAAGAATGCAGCATTGACTCCAAGAAAAAAATGTAAAGAAAAATTAGTCTAAATGTGGTAAAGATGTAAGAATTCCCTTACTATAAATAAGAATATAAAATGCTATAACTGCTTTGGGAACTCTTCTAAAATTAAATATACACCTATCAGGGCCCAGAGAGATAGCACAGTGGCGTTTGCCTTGCAAGCAGCCGATCCATGACCAAAGGTGGTTGGTTCAAATCCCGGTGTCCCATATGGCCCCCCGTGCCTGCCAGGAGCTATTTCTGAGCAGACAGCCAGGAGTAACCCCTGAGCCCCTGAGCACCGCCGGGTGTGGCCCAAAAACAAAAAAATATATATACACCTATCACACAATGAGGCATTTTATGTCTAAATATTTTAAAAGACAAAGTAGAATCATATGATTGTACAACAATATATATTGAGGAGGGAAGATTTTGTCCATATCTGTGATGTTCAGAGGGTATTTCTGACTTAGTACTAGTAAATCATTCCAAGTGGCACCCAGGGAACTATATGTAATGCCAGGCATCTAACCCAGGCTTCTAATCTGTTCAGCTATCTCTGTTCCCTTAACAAAGATTTGTATGTGAATGTTCATAGCTCCTTTGTACATAATACAAACCATGCCAATCAACAGGTAAGTTGATAACCAAACTTTGTTTTGTTCAGATATCAGAATACTACTAGGCAATAAAAGGAACATGCATCAGCATAGATAACTCTCAAAGTAGTTAAAAATAAATAAAGTAAACCAAACCCCACCCTGAAATAAAGAGGATCTACTGAATGATTCTCATTATAAATATTCCAAAAAATTATTGCTGAACAGTTCATAAATGATTGCCTGGGTCAGGGAATGGAATAATAAAGGAACATGAGGAAACATTTGGGAGCGATGAACACTTTTATTATCTAGACTGTAGCAAGAGTTTCTACTATGTTATAACAAGACCTCAGAGCAAACAGAAATGGAAATGGATTTCTTCACTATCCTAATGAAAGTAACCGTGACTTACTTTACATGAGCTAGTCAATAATGTAGCTAAGAAACTGTTCTTGATGTGCTTAGTTAAGTAATCTGTGACTTAATTCTGTTACACTGTAGAGATCATTTTTCTTTTCACCTATTTTATCTTATCTATACTCATTTTCTCTTTTTCTAGTCTAACCCTATGCTTCTAAAAATATATATAAGTAAATGTTCTCTTTAATGCTCAATACAATTTTATTAACTTTTAAACACTAAAATTTAACTGCTCTTCACTTATTCTTTGAAGAGTCAGCAGCTACAGTGGGAAAACCCTTAAAAAATAGTTATTAACTATAACTACAAGTGATATGTACTTTAGAGCTGCTAAGAAACTGGATCTTAATATTCTCGGCGATAATTAGTTATAATTATGTGTCCTAATAGAGTTGTTAATTAACACTAGTGGTAACCATATAATGGTAAGCATATAAATGTACCAATTCAGCACATTGTGTACCGTCCATGTACATAATATTATATATCAATTATATCTCAACTATTTTTTGTTATTGAATCTTTTGCCTCGCTTCTATGAATTCATTGCCTTGATAATTCTGCATAGCCTCTGTAACCATACTCCCAGCAATGCCTGGGGATCATGGGGTGCCAGAAATCAAACCTGCAGACAAAGTCAGCTGCATGCAGGACATGTGCCTTAACCCCTGTACTATCTTTTGATTCCCTATTTCAACTTAAAAAAAAAAAAAACACTTATGTTATTGACTAGTCTTAGCATCCACCCATTTATTTTCCTTAGTTTCTTTACATGTCACAAGGGGATAATAACTGTATTTCAGGGACCATTATAACATTCAAAATTCACTGCCAGCTATTATCTCCCTAATGTACACTGAACAATAAACCTTTGGAATCATACACTATGATATATATTTACTATTTAAATCTCTGTAATAACTGAACACATCCTGAAGCTTCTGAAGCACCTACCCAAATCAAGATGGTAGTACAGGTGAAACTGTGAATTTATCATTCTTCACACATTCACTCTGCTCTGATTATATGTAGTGCACCTGGTGGACATTTGGAACGTCATAGAAGCATTGCGGGAAAATGCACTGAACAACCTGGATCCAAACATAGAACTTAATGTGGCCCGCCTCGAGGCTGTGCTCTCCACCATTTTTTACCAGCTCAACAAACGGATGCCAACCACTCACCAAATCCATGTGGAGCAGTCCATCAGCCTCCTGCTCAACTTCCTGCTGGCTGCCTTTGACCCGTAAGTGCCCTCTGAATGTCTCTCTTCCTTTTCCATCTGCTATTCCTCCTGTCCTGCTTGGTCTTCAAATGACTTTCTAGAGTCACCAACAACCTCAGAACAGTGACTTATCTCAATAAGGCCTCAATGTGTTTAACAAACTTTAAATGTAGAAAAGTCTAGGAAGTAAAATAGCTCTATCAGGGCTTCAGGGCAATTGTATTTCATGTGTTGACTTGTTGTTTAACTCACTCCACTCTTCCTAGATGCCCTAGAATATTGAAAATTACCACATGAAGGTATGTCTATGGAGCAATTTAATGAAGCCTGAAGAGGGAGAGAAATTAAGCCCCATTGCAAATAGTTTAATCTGGTGTTTCTTAGAAGTCCTATCAAAGCACTAGAGCAAACAGGGAAAAATTGAGAAGAGTGTGTGGACCGGTTTAAGGGAAGGAACCAGAATTTGCATTAAATGAATTAGTCAAAAAAGAACACATACAATGATGGGAAGTTATAATAGAAACCCAGCATCATTGTATAATCATTTTCTGCTCAGAAGATTAGAGCATTTCAGCACTGGTTGAGATTTTAAAAACTAGTAAGGCATTTGCCTTACACACCATAACCTAGGAAGGACGACAGTTCAATCCCCCAGCATCCCATATGGTCCCCCAAGCCAGGAGTGGTTTCTGAGCGCATAGCCAGGAGTAAACCCTGAATGTCATTGGGTGTGGCCCAAAAAGAAAAAAGAAAAAAAGAGCTAGTTTTCCAGATTTCTCAGTTAACAGATGAGTGAGCTGAAATACAAAGAGATTTCCTTATACAGGGACTTTCCACATTCCACATGTTAGTGGCAGAGAGGGAACTTAGTACTCAGCAAATGTAATACTTTATGAATTATTTTTAAATCCTCTGATTTATATTATCAGTCTAAAATTTCTAATAGCTCTTGGTCTGTGAATAGTATTGACACCTCCAATTTGACAACAGTTTTGGAATATTAAAAAGGAAAATTGCTAACTTGACCTTTCAGCAATCTTATTTTAAGACTCAGAAGATTCTGCTTAGCCTAATTGTCTGGCCAATGCTTAGGAATATTTGAGGCCCATACTAAACAGATTATGGAAGGAGAGGAAAGAAAGCATAGCAGTTTAACTCAGGAAGCACAGAGAAACAACTTATGAAATAAAAGAAAAAGAAAAGTCATATGCCTTCCTGCATTAAAAAAAAAAAACCAAACATGTGTTTTATTAGTTTTTATTTTAGTAGATCTGCTTCAAATTTTACCAGACCTGGCAAATTGGGCTGGCCAAGAAAACTGAAATTTGAAAGAAGAATAAAATTCTACCTCACTTGAATATATCTTTTTCCCTATTCAGAGTTCCTAAAGAATAGCACATTTCCTAGACCGCCCCCACCAAAAACCACCTCGACCTCTATTCTTAGCTCTATGCTTACTGCCAACTACATACACAGTGTCCTGGTTGCAAATATCTGTTCTTTGGTCAAGTCTGCTTCTTAGAAGACAATACACATGCAGGATGATTTGTGGAAAGCTGGATGTACACATTTTATACCCATGACCTCTGCCCATGCTTGCCATCATGTCACAGAATATCCAGTTCTTCTAGTCTAAAAGATGGTTATTCATAACTCCTTCAGATAAGGGCTGTCCCAGGAATATGTCATCTAGTGACCCAATTACTGTGAGACTGTGAGACTATTCTTTCTACATCTAGATGATACCTTCTTTGGTCTCCAGGGAAACAGAGAATAGAGATGATAAAAGAATGAGAAAGAACAAGTTAGATAAGGGAAGAATATTAAGAAATAGTCACTTATTGATTCTTTTTCCTCCCCATCCCCCCTTTTCCTCCTCCTGTTTCTTCTTTTGTTTTGGGGCCACACCTAGTGGTGATCAAAACTTACTACTGACTTTATATTCAGAGAGCACTCCTATAAATGCTCATGGGGCAATATGGGATGCCAAGAATAGAACCCATGTTGGCCACATGTAAGGCAAATCCTCTTTCCACTGTGCTATCCCCCTGAAGTCCCCTACCATCTCTTCTTTTGTTCCATTCTTTCTTCATACTCCCCAAACTGGCCTGCCTTCTGCTTGACTTGCAGGCAGAGCCGCCTTCCAGCTGAGGTGAGGCTCTCTCAGACCCAAACAACAGATTGGCATGGACATTTTCTCTCTCCTCTTGACCATATCCCAGTTGGGGTGGGAGGATTTTTGAAATATTCTAAGAACTTTTTTCTCATTATTTTTAGGAACTTGAGAGTAACAAGGGACATGGCAGGAAGTAATAAGATGACAATAATTCTTTTCTTTTTCATTTTTGGGTCACACCTGGTGGCAGCACTCAGGGGTTACTCCTGGCTCTGTACTCAGAAATCACTCCTGGCAGGCTAGGGAGACTATATGGGATACTGGTAATCAAACCCACATCCGTCCTGGTTTGGCCACATGCAAGGCAAACGCCCTACTGCTGTGCTATCTCTCTGGACCGAAAGTTATTATTTTTAAACAGCTTTCTTGGAAACCAATTGTTACCTTGAAATTAATTAATAATGACTGCAATGTATGGTCTCTGAGAAAGGTAGGAAGCTTTACACCCTAATGGGGAGGGAGTGTGTTTGCACATAAATTAGGGTTCAAGTACAGGCTTTCATTTCCCAAGGCAATGTTGCTCACTGTGGTCCAAAACCAATAGCTCCTTCCACATGATTCTATTTTTAAAATACATGTCTTCCTGCCTCCCATAACCAATCACATGTTATTCTTTGTAAGCAGAGTCACAGACACAATATTCAGGCCATGAATGAATCAGTGAATGAATGAAGGAAAGTCAAAGGTTGAGCGGTGGTAGTGTTCTTTTTTTGACCCTTGTCATGCTGGGTTTGTTTTGTTTCGTTTGAAATTTAATCCATTTTTAACTTACTAAAACATAAACTTGATTTGTCATCTGGATCCATACTATCAAGTTCTACTTGTACTCTATGATGAAGAAAACTAGATGTCTAGTTTCTCATCACCAAATATAATGTGGGAGAATACTATTTTCACCAAAACTTCAATGCATTTTTTTATTTTGGTTTTTGGGCCACACCCAGTGACACTCAGGGCTATGTGCTCATAAACCTCTCCTGACTTGGGGAACCATATGGGATGCCAGGAGATTGAACCTCAGTCTGGCCTAGGCTAGGGCATGCAAAGCAGACACCTTACCAGTTGTGCGAACCCTCAGGCCCCACTTATCTTAATATTCATTTTCCCCTGTAATACACTAATTTCAACATCAGACTGATGACCAAATCAAATTTAAGTTCAGCAATCTTTTCCTTTTTGGAACAGTTTCTTATAATATAGTTGTGTGTGGCAGTGCCCTTGTTTCTAACAAATATTATTTCAGGTAATCAGATGTTTAACACTCATAGTAGAACAGTAATAAATATTAAAACCTTTTACATTCTGGGACCAAGTTATATATTTAATTTTATTCTATAAAAATAAAAACTGGGCCCGGGAGATAGCATGGAGGTAAGGCGTTTGCCTTTCATGCAAAAGGTCATCAGTTCGAATCCCGGTGCCCCATATGGTCCCCTGTGCCTGCCAGGAGCAATTTCTGAGCATGGAGCCAGGAGTAACCCCTGAGCACTGCCGGGTGTGACCCAAAAACCAAAAAAATAAAAAAATTAAAAAAAAACTGTAGGGGGCCGGGCAGTGGCGCTGGAGGTAAGGCGCCTGCACTAACCTAGGACTGGCCTCGGTTCCATTCTCCCGGTTCCCCATATGGTCCCCTGTGCCTGCCAGGAGCGACTTCTGAGCGAATAGCCAGGAGTAACCCCTGAGCGTCACAGGGTGTGGCCCAAAAGCCAAAAAAATAAAAAATTAAAATAAATTAAAATAAAAATAAAAAATAAAAACTGTAGTAGTAGCTAAGATGTACTCAACATTTATTTTGTGCCAACAGTGTTATTGGTTTGCTACTATTTTTTTCTAGGCCAAAAAAAATTGAAGCCAAATGTTGAAGGCTTTGACTTTCCTCCATTCATTCACTGGCATATTCATAACCTGAGTATTATGTCTGTGAGTCTGCATACAAGGTTAAATAATTGAAAAGTGTTATAGCATCATGCTAGAGGAGTTGATTGAATAAGAAATCATTTTGTCTCAAGAATCAGTTAAAGTTCATCTCTATTTGTGATTTCTCTTTTGTTTTTTTTTATATTAGAGTGAAAGCAATTTATTTTCATGATCTACTTTCCTTTTTATATGCTATCATTATTATGCTCACATTCTTAACCTTTCCAGTATCTGATATTTAGACATACTTGACAAGAGTGTATGTGAAAGAAATATTTGGACTTAACAAGTTTTACATTGTAGATTTAGAGTCACTTTTATGTCAACCCTGCAGAACTCCAAATCCATCATTTCATAGTTTTATGTCAAGAATACAAAATCCTGGCATTTTCCTCTTTGACACATCGCACCTGACTGGGCCATTTGAACATCATTCCTACAGCTGAGCCCTCCCGGTGCCATCAGTGGGGCTACTTCCGATGCATGGATATGAAATGATTCTGGAGCTCTGCCAAACAACTTCTGCCTTTTGAATTTTAAAAATTATTCTGATGTTTATTGCAAGATTCACTACAAAGTACACAGCCATTTCTCTGCACACCAACAGAACATATTATTCACACTTGAGATTATGTGATTGTATGCAAACAAAGGAAAAAGGGATGCCACATGAAATAAATATTCTTCTTTCTTCTATTATCTGAACATCTAAAGCTAGATATTTAAAATAATGCATACTTGGCTTTACAGGGTTTTTTCTAAGTACATCTTAAATGCAAGCTATTCATAAAACATTCTCCTAGAGCCAGCAAAATTTTGTTCTGGTTGAAAATATTCTGTTCCAAAATTCCTCTATCTTGCTAAAATGGAATCCCTTTCCAAAGAGTTTTCAAAAATGTGGGTAGATTTTACATCCCTAATGTCACTCAATTTCCTATCAAGGTTATACTTTGGATGAGGAGCAGATGGGATTCCGTGGGGGTATGGGAGATCTCTTGGCAGTGTGTAGGTTTTATTCTGGAAAAACTTCTGGCAAACTCACCTCCCCAGTGTTAGGAGAAATTCTTTTCCCATATGCCTAGCTAAGTTTTTTTTTTTCTTCTTGTTTTTAAACTGCATCCAGTAGTGTGCAGGGCTTTAGTTCTGTACTCAGGAATCATTCATGGCAGTGCTCATGGGTCAGTAGGGGGTGCTGGGGATCAAATCTATGCCAACCACATGCAAGGCTAATTTACTGACTGTGCCATCTCTCTAGCCCCTACCTTGCTAGTTTTTAAAAAGCCTCGAGTGACTCCAGAACTAAATAGAGGATTTCTACAGGTGCACATGCTAAATTTATTGTCCCTAAAGCAAGAATAATTACTTGTTAGATGTTCCCAAACTTATTTGGTATACTGTTCCTTTTTCAGAAAAAAAATACTCAGCACCCTCCTGTAAATAATTTTTCTTTGAGTGAACAAACAGAAAATACAACCTAAGCTACTACACCACTCATCATTGCAAGGCCCACCCCCTAGGAGTGGTATTGTCCACTTTGGGAAACATTGATGTGTGCAATCATGTCTAAATGCAAAGGGTGATGGGGCTAGAGAGATAGGACAGCAGTAAGGCATTTGCCTTGCATGCAGCCAACCCAGGACTGATGGTGGTTCAACTCCTGGCATTCCATATGGTCACCCCAAGCCTGCCAGGAGCAATTTCTGAGCACAGAGCCAGGAATAACCCCTGAGCACCACTGAGTATGATCCAAAAATAAAACAAAAATAAATAAATAAATAAACAAACAAACTCAAAGGTGATGTTGCTATGCATCCTGTGGGCTGTAAAGTCAATCTCTACCATTTAACTAAAGCAATCAGTAAACTTTAATATAAAATAAATAGTAAGTCAGAATGGTTCTTTTTCCTTGTATTTATTAATTTAATATATTAAAGATTGACATTTACTTGTAACTCATTTAATTTTAATATAACACATTTGTATTTTCTTGATAGACTATGAGAAAATTAAGTACAGGAAATGTCATTTTTTATTTTGGAGGCCACACCCAGAAATGTTCTATACTCAGGAATCACCCTTGGTGCTGCTGCTCAGGGAATCATATGAAACACTGGGAATCAAACCTAAGTTGGTAGTGTCCTGTGTAAAGCAAGCACCCCTCCTATTTCTTTTTATCCACAGAAACTGTTTTATTTTTTTTATATGCTCAACTCTGGAACACTGAAAATAAATACTTATTGAGAATGATCTATAAGTGTTACATAAGAGCACAGTAACTCCAGAGAGATGTTATAGTAGAGATGAAATGTAGAAACCAGAAAAGATGTTTTATGCACCATTAATTTTGCACCAGTGTGCATAAAAAAACAGGTCAAGTGTTGTGTTTATCAAAAATACTTACAAATGTATTGTAAAATATGTTGCTAAGAAGAATTTTTGTGCTCTTGAAAAAAATAATTCCTCTAGATTACCCAAGAAAACATCAGTCAGAAAACAGGTCTCCATTTTGAGGACTTGAAGAATATTCTAGTTCCTGTAAATTCAAACAGAAAACACTCTTGGAAAATTAAAAATCTCTGAATTCTATTAGAAGTTTAACCAACTGACTTAGCAATACCTATTTATTGTTTTCCTTTGTGTTATAAATAGACATATTCCTCCTAGGTGATTGTTCTCTTTCTTTTTTTTTTTTTTGGTTTTTGGGTCACACCCGGCAGTGCTCAGGGGTTACTCCTGGCTCCATGCTCAGAAATCGCTCCCGGCAGGCACGGGGGGACCATATGGGGCACCAGGATTCAAACCGATGACCTTTTGCATGAAAGGCAAACGCCTTACCTCCATGCTATCTCCCGGGCCCCAATTGAGTGTTCTCTTTCAGTTAGAGGCAGCTTATGAAAATCTGAATATTTTAGTAAGGAAAAAAAAGCAAAAGAACAAAGAGATGCTATGTTTTGCTTTCTTGTATTTTTGTTTGTTTGAGAGCTACTTCCACCTCTGTGCATTGACATCACTTCTGTCCTGGGCCTCTTACATGCCAAGCATGCTCTCAGCCTCTCTAGCTTTTTCTCTAGGCAAGAAACTTTTAGGGAGAGTGTGGGTGGAGAGTCATTTCTAGGGAATACTCAGTAGATTCAGGATTCCCAGTGATTCGTAGTCAACCAACTGTCAGTTCAGTACAAGAACCTGAGGATATATTTTCCCTGATTGCTTTTCAGTGCTGAGCTACCTGGCCCATTCTTGTACCCCAAGAAGATAAACTTTGAGGAAATTTTAATTTGTATCATTTTCTCATTTTCTGATTCTCTCATGTCCTTTTAGGTATTAAATAGCAATAAACAACTTGATTGGGTACTTGGATGGCAACTAAAACAGAAAATTTGCATACTTACAAGCTTCAGAGAATTGACTAAAAGTAGAATACACTTTCTTATGCCATTGTGGAGAAATGATTAATGTTTGGTGATTTGCATTTTCACTCTAAAGAAAAAATTATAAATAAATAAAATTTCACTTTATTTTTAAGAGAAAATTATTCTTTCAAAACAAAATAAAGCTAAGCAGAAATTTCATCTTGCTGAAAGCTCTATTGTGCCTCTGAAGAATCTGCACTAGGAATTTTTGTTTGCAAAGGAAATCTCCTGTGGCCCACCACACCTAGGGAAGTCTATTGGCAGGGACACACTTGTCACAGAAGGGCTGGGTTACCTCCTTTCGGAGACAATGACCATCCTTATAAGTGAAATTGAAGGTGAGTTACCTAAAGGAAGACAAGAACTTCCATGGTTTCAGCTTCCTCTTGGCATGGCCTATCTGAGGCTATTTAGCCTACAACATTAGGAACAACCTGTGTTTTCATCCACACACTGGCAGGTCTGCTTCCTGAGTTGTGGCTGGCAGCCAACATTCCATATGTGTGGCTTTACCACTTTCCTCCTGAGGCATTGCTCAGGCAGACCCACTTTGGAACAATATGTTGCTTTCCTGCTCATGTACACAAGCTCTCCAGAGAGGTTCCAGATATCTATTCACTGTAAACTTGACTTTTACCCCCAAGATACTGTGGATGGTCATGAATCAATCTGGCCTCACGCAGGCATAATTCCTAACAAGCATTGTTCTAAACATATATGCATTTAAGGTGTACTGATTTCCTCCCCGTTCCTTATTTCCTGTGTTAATGTCAATTCTTTATTAACGACAAAATAGTAACCCTGGTCCCAAGCTTCTTGGGTGACTTAAAAAAAACCATCATTGATATAAAATTTTATTAAAGGCCTGTAGAAAATCTTCTTTCTCTTTTCATCTTTCTTCATTCTCTTATCTACACAGAAAAATTCCCAAAAGATCGCGTAAGTGAATTTAATGTTTTTGGCATCTGCATTCTCCGTTGTGGAGTCCGTGATCTATATTGAACCATTGTCATGAGGACCAGGGGCAGACTCTGGGTGAACAAGACCTGAACAGAGTACTGTTGTGCAGACACTCCTGCACATCCCCTAAATCCTTCTTAGTGATAGGGGTCACATTTGCAGTCTGGCACAGTAGCTTGCATGCCAATAGATTCCAGCAGACTAATTTCACACTTGAATTCCTGCAAAACTCTCATTGAGTTGCCCTCCACTGTGATTTATCTAGATTTATTGTGTCAATTTGGCAGAATAGCTTTGATACAACCACTGTTGGATTTAATATCATTAATCTTGTGTTTCCAGGAACAATACAAGACTAGTTCTCTTCCTCTGATCTTCATCTTTAAAAGCTAAGGCTTATGAATTTACCCATAAACTATAATCATCTTATTCTTTAGAAAAACATTGAGAACCAGTGTCATCTGTGGCCTATTCCCTTTTTTTTGAATTATATTGTTCCCTCCAATTCATTAAAAGAAAAACTTGTATTGCTTTTGACGTTTATTTTTTTCATTTCTGTTTCTTTAGCATTTTAACTGATCGATATCTTCTTATATGTGCTTTTCCATATTTCGCAACATTCTCTTTTTATTTGGATTATATTTCAGCCAAAGAAAATATATTTATTTCTTGCAATAAAAATGTTAAGACTTGGTTATCCATATAATTGAAAATGCAGGGAATAGTGAATATAATCGTTTTATTATAAATCACTGCATTTTGTTATAGCTACCTACTCTAAAATCAGTCAACAACTTAATGAGTGGACCTTAACATTTATAGGGATACCTATAATAATGATTAATACTCATTTCCTAATGTTAAATTTTTATTTTTTACTAAATCTGTATGAGACAAAATGCAAATGCTGAAAATTCAGCTCATTTACCCTGCCAGGAGACTTTGTCCCCCCAAATATCTCACAATGTGAAGTCAAAACTCATGTATACATGAGTATACATATGTACACATATACTCAAAGTCACTTAATATGACTGGTGTCAAATAATAGATAAAAGTGAAGTGTAAGATGTTGTCTCCACAAAGGGAAAACGGTTTTGAGAACAGAGTAATAGTAATACTAAGATTAGTATTTATCCTAATCAATGGGTTGAAGAGCCTTAGACAAATGATGGTAAGGATGAGACCGTTGAGGCAGAGCAGGATAATAGCAGACATGGGAGAAGATGAAATGGGAGAAAACAGATCAAGTTAGATAAATCCCTTAGAAGAAAAGAGGAAGAGAAGGAAAAAGAGATGCATTTTTCAATAAAGAAATAACACGGTCAAATGTGTAATGCAAGTGTGCAAGCAGAGATAGCATCTCAGAGACTGTTTCTGTACTTAGAAACAAGAGCTCATAAAAATAATGGCAGTATCCAAAAAAAAAAAATGGAGCCCGGAGAGATAGCACAGCGGCGTTTGCCTTGCAAGCAGCCGATCCAGGACCAAAGGTGGTTGGTTCGAATCCTGGTGTCCCATATGGTCCCCCGTGCCTGCCAGGAGCTATTTCTGAGCAGAAAGTCAGGAGTAACCCCTGAGCACTGCCGGGTGTGGCCCAAAAACCAAAAAAAAAAAAATAATAATAATAATAATAATAATAATAATAATAATGGCAGTAAGAGAATGAGCTGGAGGGAATAGATTCAGTGTATACTTATGTGGTTCATTTTAGGTCCTCAAACATTTGTTGGGGATGGTAGTGAGATGATAAAAACAAGTCCCTCACTCCCAAGGTTCTTTGTTGGTAAGTACAGAGTGATTTTGAGAACCAGATACAGTACTAACGGAAGAAGGAAAAGTTAGCAAGAAAGTGGATCTGAGAGACTTTCTGATAGTAATGAATTATATTTTGAACATAACAGATTTGAAAATTTTGCAATAATACTTATATTTAGTCTGATCCTCTAGCTTAGAAATATAAATAAAAAATCCGCTAGTATTGGATTCACTCAGATTTTCACTCTGCCTATTTGTGTTCCAGACACTATGCAAAAATAATATAAACATTAATGTTCTCCCACTCTAAAGTCTAGTAAGGAACAAAGACAATTACTTATTATATTTTAATCTTTTAATATATTCTTCGGAGGGTTATATTTCTAATTTGACCTTCTCCCATCTCATCTGTTATATACTGATATACATTTATTCAAATATGTGTGTTTTCACATTAGTGATTCAGTGGAGATAGTACACCATTATCAAAACAGACTTTACTTGCCTTTCAGTCACATCATTATTTTCAATAACTCCTTAGATCATTCTCAATAGTAGTAAGTAATAAAGAAATCAATTACTAATATGATATGTTTACTGATTTCAAAGACATAAGAAATGACAGTTTAGTCTAGTTAGGATAAAATTTTGCTGAAATATTTAAGTATTTCTTTTATATGTATAACTAACTCGTTTTCTATGTGGAAGACTAGTTAGTTATTCTTTCTGAATCAAGGAAGATTTGACAGTTCTCATATAATTTTGCTAAAGAAAAACTATTCAAATGGCATTCTTGCTTTTGTTTTTAATAGCCTTATTCCTCTTGAAAATTAAATGTATCACATAAGCACAGTTAGCTTGTGAGAAGAAATGATGTCTAAAAATATGTCTATAATGATGTTGGAATGTTGTATGAATAAATCTAATAAACATAGAACCTATATTGATTTGGAACCTATATTAACATGAAAATCAGGGAACCTCAATAAAAGGGAGTGACTGAAAACCAACTACAAACATGCTTGTAATCAATGGTGCTTAAATATTTGCAGTTTTAAAAAAAAATTTAAATAAAAGAAAGATAAAGACAAAAAAAATCTCCCTGTTATCTTCACCAAATTCAGGGATCTTCAGACAAGAAGAAAGATTTTTCCAAAGCCTTATTTAAATAAATTCGGAGACTGAAATTATGGTGCATAAAATTACTTTTAAGCACAAAGTTAAATTACAGAAAACGATGTTCTGTAATTTAAATTCTCAGTTAAATAGACATATTCCAGTGCTCACTTTCAGCAAGTGACAGAGAAAAACTTGAAAAGTCTGCTATTCATTTTTTATAAATATATATATATATATTTAGGAAATAGAGTTTTTCCCAGATATGTGTGTTAAATTGTATTCATAACCTTTTCCAAAATGGCTGCAGTCACATAATGCCTGAAGCTACAATGTCTTATGATTTCTACAAAACAGAAAATGTCAGACTTCATCAGTGAAGGTGCTCCAGCATATGACATTGTTTCTTTTTTTCTCTCCTCTTATCATTGAACAGGGAAGGCCATGGTAAAATTTCAGTTTTTGCTGTCAAAATGGCTTTAGCCACGTTGTGTGGAGGGAAGATCATGGACAAATTAAGATGTAAGTTTGTTTCTTCTTTGTTTGTCTTTCCCATGTGCTAAGTTTTCTTTCTTCTCCCTAATTCTTCTTTGCTGCATTTGAGTCATTTGAAGTATCATCTTCATTGATCTTTAGATTTTGCCATAGAAATATTTTATATTAAATGTTAATAAAATAAAATTACTATGAATTACTGTTATTTATAACCCAGCAAGAAATATCACTACACTAACTGTGATATTTAAGTTATAAGCATTCTTTCAAGTTTGTATTTTTGCTACCTTCCAGGCCTAAGTCCATTATCATAGAGACACAGGAGATAGATTAGACAATCTTCTTTTTGTAGGGAACTTAAAGTCAAAGCTTCTGGTACTTTCTTTTACTCTTCTTGGTGCTGTTCACCTCACTAGGAATATCAAAGCTTCTGAAGTCCACATTGCCTTCATGTAAGCACAAAGGCACTCACGATGGAGAATTACGTTAGATGCTACTGAGAACCTGATCATCAAAGTACACTGAGTGATTGTGGGCCTTTTTTGCCATACTGTTACTGGATGTTTTCGTATGTTTTGTTTTTTTAATCAGAGAAGCATGGGAGTTCAGGCTCACAGCTGTGGCACAAGACACCAAGTTTGATCCCCAACAACTCCCTCACAATGCCAAGTGTGCTCCTCACACTGCTGAGGAGCTGATCCCCTGCTGATCCCCTGCGGCACAACCAACCCCTCAACAGCAAGCAACAAAGATGTGGGTGTTTGTTTTAGAAAAAGAAACTGAGACTAAAAAAGTTAAAGTAAATCACATAGTTAGGAATGTGCTATTCCAGTGGTTCGCTAGTGTGTCTGTTCTCATTCTCAGTATATGTAAAATTACAGCAAAGACATTTTTCAAACATAGACATCTGTTGCCCAGGCTCAGAACTTCTGATTCAGTAGAAATTCTGGATTAGTATGAAGGTTCTAAATTCTGCTTAGGATGAGGACAGGGGTGTGAAAGGTTTCATTTATAACAAGATCAAAATGATGTATGTTTTATGGTTTTTGTTTTTGTTTCTTATGTTTTGTTTCATTTTGTTCTTTTTGTGGTGCCAGAAATCAAAATCAAAACATCGCTCATGCAAGGCAAGTATTCTACCCCTGACTGAACTGTGTGTATCTGGCTCCTAGGCTGGGCTGATGGTTTTTTTTTTATATATATAATATCTTTATTTAAGCACCTTGATTACAGACATGATTGTAGTTGGGTATCAGTCATATAAAGAACACCCCTCTTCACCAGTGCATCATTCCCACCACTAATTGGGCTGATGTTTGAAAAAAATAATGTATTGAGATCTCTCCCTTCCCCTTAATATTTTGACTTTTGGTGATAATACTAAATGAAAAAGTACTTTGTTAGGGAGAGTTGGTAGTCTCAGTTCCACAATTCAGTCACAAGGCTTTGTTTTTCGATGGAAGTGGTCTTAATTATTCTTTTCTGTTTTCTTTTTTTTGGGGGGGTGTTCTTCCTGGCTGCAACCATCTGTAATCACAGCCTCTGATCAATTTTTGAGGGGCAATATCTTACCTCTTGTTGTACTCTAGGAATAACCAAAGGAAGACACTGGTGGGGGAAATCTCTATTCTAAATCTTCTATTGTCTATTCCCTTGGAATGTCCCCAAATATTTTTCAAGAAGATTCACATTCTTGGACCAGCAAAGAAATGAAAGTACACAGAAACTCCTCATAAGTCTATGACAATCCTCACTTTAGAAATGGAAAGTTGGAACTGCCAACTGTAGTAGGCAAGAATCAGAAAAACCCAAATGGACCTTATGATGGTCGGTTTACTTTCATTTTATTTGGCCTCAGTGATGTGGAAAATTAAAAACCCTCTCCTCAAAGCTTGATTGTGAGATATTAGAAAAATTAGAAGGTGGCGGAACCAATGTCCTTTTATTAAAAAAAAAAAAAAAAAAAAAACTTCATAGTAATCCAGGATCCATTTCTGCCAATGTTAGGCTCAGAGGAGGAAGTTCAGTAAAATTGACTATTGCAGAGAAAGAAGCAGTAGGGACCTTGCCAGCTGGCCTTAGAACACAATTAGCCCTTAGGCCAATGTTTAGTTAAGCTAGATAAAAATTGTATTGGATAAATATGTTTCTTTAATTTTATGAAGCATTTTCACATATTTTCCTGGATAAAAATTCTATTAAATAGATTAATAGATCTAAAAACTGAAATAATCTGTTTTCTGGGCTGGACCAATAGCATAACAGGTAGGATATTTGCCTTGCACGTGACTGATTCATGTTTGCTCCCTGGTATCTCATATGGTCCCCTGAAACTGCCAGGAGTGATATCTGAGCGCAGAGCCAGGAATAACCCCTGAGTGGTTCCAAAACAAAATAAAACAAAACAAACAAATCTGTTTTCTATTCTTCAGAATTTCTCAGAACCTTTCTTGAAGCAGCCTGATTCGTGTGTGTGTGCGTATGTATGTGTGTGTATGTATGTGTGTGTGTGTGTGTGTGATGTATGGTGGGAGGTTTCACAGAGGACCTCAGGGTCACCTTAGGCAATACACTGCTAACTGTTCCAGATGCTTTATTTAGTGCTTGAGACCACACTTCAGTGCTAGTCAGGCCCATGCTGGGAACCATTTGTACCACACCTCCTGTGTTCAAAGTCCAGGGCCGCCACAGCATTGATAATGATGCATGGAATATACAAATAGGGGCAATTTGGACCACTGGAAAAAGTGGCTGGGACTTGGTGAATAGGTGTTTCCCATAATCTTCTTTTGCTGACTTACCTTCATGGTAGAGCAGGCAAGGGAGTGGTTTTTCTCTATTGTGTTCATAATAAAAGTTAAGTGAAAAAAATACAGAATTTCTCAAGATTTAATGACTTTGTTTTTTCCAGTAATACTTTCAAATATCTATACCAGCCAGACTTGCTTGGTAATTTTCCTACTCTAAGGCATATTTTTGGATACAAGCTAATCAGTTTGTTCCAACTAGCCTCTTACTTTTTCTAAGCATAGATAGACAGGATGAAAGAAATTAGAAATGTATTTATTTTATATTTTCAGTATGACATTGTTGCTGTTGTTACTGTTATTGTGCACTTGAAGACCCAGGAATCAAACCAGGGCCTTTGGCACTCAGAACTGGGGTTACATCCTTGATTCTGTAAATTATAACTTAAAAAAATCAGAAACAAAGCAGAAAAGTTAAAGTTGTGTTTTATTTTTGCTTTTGTTTTTTTTTGTTGTTGTTGTTGTTGTTGTTTTGGGAAGGGTGGTCACACCCAGCAGCACTCAGGAGTTACTCCTGGCTCTGTGCTAGGAGATCACTCATGGCATGCTCGGTGACCATATGGATGCCAGGAATCAGAGTTCCTCGACTTTGGTTGGCCGAGTGCAAGGCAAACACCCTATCATTATATCTCTCTGGCCCCTAAAGCTGGGTTTTTTAATTGCTTTAAAATTACATTAATAGGGCCCGGGAGATAGCATGGAGGTAAGGCGTTTGCCTTTCATGCAAAAGGTCAT
>PVKC010016901.1:0-20519 GCA_004027635.1 Crocidura indochinensis
GTGGAGAAGGGCATAATTCTGATGTTATATGTATATTGGTTTTTGCTTTTTGTTTTTTTTGGGTCACGCCCAGCAGTACTCAGGGGTTACTCCTGGCTCTATGCTCAGAAATCATCCCTGCATGCCCAGGGGACCACATGGGATGCCGGATTCGAACCACCAATCTTCTGCATGCAAGGCAAACGCCTTTCCTCCATGCTATCTCTGGCCCCGGCTTCCAGGATTCTTGTTTTTAGAGAATTCTATAATTGTCCTATGCTAGAGGTTTCAAAGAGCTAATGGCAGTTTTAATTTTTCTTTTATTTTGGCAGTGGTGGCACATCTAGCAGTGATAGAGTTTACTTCCGCCTCTGCATTTTGGGCTCACTTCTGGTGGGGTTTGGCAGACCAATGGGGTGCGAACTATTAAACCCAGGGCAGCATCATGGAAAGTAAACACTATACCAGTATACTTTCACTCTTACGCCAAAGCCTTCTGATTTCTTAATATTTTTTATTTGGTATCAGAGTGAGCAAGCAATTTCGGAGACATTACTGGAGGGGGAGTATATTTTAGGTTTCCTTTTTTCTGGGTGTGTGGGAGGGTGCCGGCTCTTCCTGGCAGTGCTCAGAAATCACTCCTGTTGGGCTAAAGGGATCATTTGTGGTGCTGGGGATCAAATTCAGTTTTGCCACGTATTTTTAACAGTATTCAATTCCTTGGGTATAAAGTGCCTGCATAATTATTATTTTTATTTTAATTCATTTTTTTGGTTTATGGGCCACACTATACACTGTGTTCTGTACACTCTACTTATTCCTCTGGCCCCAGATTTATTTTATTTAAATAAAGACAAAATACTGTGTTCATGCCCAAAGAATTGTGATTTGTTATTCAGCAAAGTACATACATTTGAAGACCTCATTGCAAAATAAAAACTAACTTTAAATATGGCATCTTTTATATATTTGAGAGTTTGGGTTACACTCTTCGAGGCTTAGTTGTGCCACTCCCCTCGGAGATCTCATGTTGTGCTAGGGACTGTGTGGAATGCTGTGCCTGAGCTCCTGTATTATCTCTCTGGTCCTGGTTAAAATTTCGCTAGGGCAACTTGGGGACCCAAACCCACTCATACTTAGCTGCACATGAGATACAGGGAATTTGAACTTGTGCCTGGCAGAATGCAAAATAAATGAATACCTTCCACTTCCCTGCCAAACTATCCATATAAATCTTAGAAATTAAATTATTATTGGTTCAAATCCCGGCATCCCATATGGTCCCCCAAGCCTGCCAGGAATGATTTCTGAGCGTGGAGCCAGGAGTAACCCCTGAATGCTGCTGGGTGTGACCCAAAAAATTAAAAAAAAAGGAAAAAAAACTTCTTAATGATAGGGTCCGGAGAGATAGCACAGCGGTGTTTGCCTTGCAAGCAGCCAATCCAGGATCAAAGATGGTTGGTTCGAATCCCGGTGTCCCATATGGTCCCCCCGTGCCTGCCAGGAGCTATTTCTGAGCAGATAGCCAGGAGTAACCCCTGAGCACCGCCAGGTGTGACCCAAAAACAAAAAAAAAACAAAAAAAAAAGTTTAAAAAAAAAGAAATTAAATTATTATGTAGGGGGGCCATCACACAGTGGTAGGGCCTTTGCCTTGCACGCGGCCGACCCAGGATGGACCTGGTTTAGATCCTCAGCATCCCATCTGGTCCCCCGAGTCAAGAGCAATCGATTACTGAGCACATAGCCAGGAGTAACCCCTGAGTGCGACTGGGTATGGCCTCAAAACCAAAACATTTTTTAATTTATGCAAGACAACCTCCTTAAACCCTGTCCAAATTCTATTACTGTCTGGGGGAAAATATTAGTTGTCTACTTTAGCTGGGATGGTTGGGGATGGCTTCTTTGAGATTTGTGAGCCAATGTGTGAATTATTAAAAGGAACTTAAGGGGCTGGTGAGGTGGCGCTAGAGATAAGGTAAGCGCCTTGCAAGTGCTAGCCAAGGAAGGACCATGGTTCAATCCCCCCGGCGTCCCATATGGTCCCCCCAAGCCAGGGGCAATTTCTGAGCGCTTAGCCAGGAGTAACCCCTGAGCATCAAATGGGTGTGGCCCGAACCCCCCCCCCCAAAAAAAAGAAATAAAGGAACTTAAAAGTCAGGTATTAAAAACAAGGGAAATAATTAAGATGGAGCTTGAATGAATAATGTAGGAGAGCTTAACCTTTTGCCTTTTTTTCTTTTTTTCCTTTTGGCTTTGGGAGACATACCATTTGGTCCTCAGAGCCTCTCCTGACTGCTTAGAGGCACTTCTGGGGGGCTCGGGGTACTGTGATTTGTTTTGGGAACTGAACCTGGATTAGGCACGTGCTAGGGAAGGAAGTATCTTAATCCTCCAATGAAATTTTAGCACCACAGGTAATGTATGCATTTGTGGAGTGTTTTGTTTTGTTTTTGTTTTTTTTTTTTGGTGGAGATTTTTGTTTTGGCGTCACACCAGGCAGTGCTCAGGGATTACTCCTGGCTCAGAAATCGCCTTGGCAGGGTCACGGGACCATATGGAATACCAGGATTCAAACCACTGTACTGGATTGGCTGTATTTAAGGTAAACGCCCTACTGCTGTGCTATCTTTGGCGTCTTTGTAGAGATTTTAAATCTTCCCTTATCCCACCTCCAAATTTTTTTTTTCTCCTCGAGAGACAGGTACTTCCTCATGCAAGAAACGGCATATTCCTAGTAAATAATTTCTTTATTGAAGAATGTAAAGCCAAAATTGATTGGTCATGAGGATATTGGTTAATGCTTTAGAAAAGGATTTTAATGGAGAATTGATATAATGAGAGACAGTATAAGAGCAGGAGAATTGGTGAGACCATTAGCAAAAGGCAAGGGAAGTGTTTGACATCTTCTTGACAAATAAGACGGCGAAGCAATGACTACAAAAGTTTTCTTCTTTTTATGCCTTATATTTGTTTTCTGCCAGTCTGGCTGGTATGTTTTTAGTTTTGTGGTTTGGGACACATCTGGTAGTGCTCTGCTCTTGGCTCTGTGCTCAGAAATTACTACTCCTGGTATTGCCCAATGGACCATATAGGATCTGGTAGGTAGAACCCAACTTGTCTGCAAGCAAGATAAGTGCCCTACCCACTCTACTGTCATTTCAGACCCTGGCTTGTACATCTTTAATAGTTGATCAAACATATAACTAATGAATATCAAAAATAGTTGAGAACTATTTACAATTCAATCCCCATGTCAATACATGAATCTGGTTGATAAAATACCAAAGGATTATTGGATGTGGGAGTAGTTGGCTTGACACATTGAACTTTAGACCTAACTGAGGCTGTGTAGGTAATGTTTTTTTTTTTGTTGTTGTTGTTTTTTTTGGTTTTTTTTTTGGTTTTTGGGCCACACCCAGTGACGCTCAGGGGTTACTCCTGGCTATGCGCTCAGAAGTCGCTCCTGGCAGGCACGGGGGACCATATGGGAACCGGGGGATCGAACCGTGGTCCGTCCAAGACTAGCGAGGTAAGGCAGGCACCTTACCTGCAGCGCCACCGCCCGGCCCCGGTAATGTTTTTTTTTGTTTGTTTGTTTGTTTTAGTATCTTTTTTTTGTTTGTTTTTTTGGGCCATACCCGGCGGTGCTCAGGGTTTACTCCTGGCTATCTGCTCAGAAATTGCTCCTGGCAGGCACGGGGGACCATATGGGACACCGGGATTCGAACCAACCACCTTAGGTTCTGGATCGGCTGCTTGCAAGGCAAACACCACTGTGCTATCTCTCCGGGCCCTGTGTAGGTAATGCTAATAGTGATCACATTATATTAAACTGGAAAGCGTTTATTATTGTGAAGAACTTATGATGCACTGATCAAGGGTAAGTTTCTTTGATTCTTTTTCCTTTTTACTTTTGAGTTTGGAGGCCATGGGTTATTACTCCTGACTCTGCTCAGAAATCATTCCTGGCAGTCTTGGGGGTGGGGGATGCTGGGGATCAAACCCAGGTCTGTCCTGGGTCAGCCACATGCAAGGCAAACACCCTACTCCTGTGCTACTTCCATGCACATCTCTCTGGCCACAATTTTTTCTAAATAAAGCAAGTCAGTGCTTCCTGGAGTTCAGGGGTACCCTCATACAATCCATAGGAGCACTTGCACCCTTTGATTCATGTCTTACTCTCATCCTGCATTTTCCTTCTTGTGTCATGTCCAACTGGACTGCTCAGTGCTCAGAGCCACTCCTAGGTCAGACTCAAGGATAGAAAGTGCCAAGGGGCCGGGCGGTGGCGCTGGAGGTAAGGTGCCTGCCTTGCCTGCGCTAGCCTAGGACGGACCACGGTTTGATCCCCCGATTCCCATATGGTCCCCCAAGCCAGGAGCGACTTCTGAGTGCATAGCCAGGGGTAACCCAACCCCTGAGCGTCATTTGGTGTGCCCCCCCCCCCCCAAAAAAAAAAGTGCCTCATGCTTTCTATCTCCATGCTGTATCTGTGAATTTGTTTTGTGTTTTTGGATCATATCTGGGAATATTCAGGGATTACTCGCTGGGGCTCAGGTGATCATATATAATGCCCAGAATTAAACCAGACTTAGCTATATACAAGTCAATACTCCAGTTCCTATGTATTTTAGTTTCTTAAAAATCATGTATTTTTTAAATTGTTTAAAAATTTGTGTTTGGCTTAACAGGTTACCTCAGTTTTAAGATGCTTCATTTTAGAGCTCCACTCTAGGTGAACCATTGTCATCAGAAGTGATTCATTCTGTTTGATCACTTTGGTGTAGTTTTCGTTCTCAGAAGCTTGATTCAGAATTAATATTGTTAAGCATTTATATCACCCAGTCTCGGGTTTATTTCACTCTAGTGTTTTGAGATCATGATTCGAGATCCATGCAGAGTCCTGTTCCTCACCCTCTTTCCAGCTAAGGCTTCCTCCGGACTTTGTTCTTTTCTTTCCAATGGTCTCCCTCATCTAGTGCCTACTCCCATTCTCCCACCTCCCCCACCAATTTACATGATCTCTATCTTTAGGGCACCATATGAGATGCCGGGATTCAAATCACTGTTCATCCTGGATTGGCTGCCCATGAGGCAAACGCCCTACTGCTGTGCTATCTCTCCAGCCCTGATCTATGTTTCCTTCATCAGTAGTAGGTTCTCTTTCTTTAGATGGACAATAGTATATCATTACATAGAAATTCCAGATTCTATCAAGCCACTACTATAGGAGCAATTTCTGGTTTATGATTACTATGACTAAAGCTGCTATAAACATTCTTGCATAATTCATTTGTGGAATGGATAGTTTTCCAAAGTGTTCTCTCAATACTCCATGAGCAGTGTCTGTGTCGTGGTTTCTGTAGAAACTGTGGTACTTGGTTCTGGGAGCAGTGCTTTGGTTTTAATCATCATTAAATTAGGAGATGTTTGTGGTATATATGGAAGTATAGATGATTGTGGCTTAAACTTACAGTTTTTTTCTTTTTTCTTTTCTTTTCTTTTTTTTTGCTTCTTGGGCTATACCTAGTGATACTCAGGGGTTACTCCTGGCTATGTGTTCAGAAATCATTCCTTACATGGGGGACGCCTGGGGATCAAATCATGGTCCGTCCTAGGTTAGCTTGTGCAAGGCAGATGCCCTACTTGCACCACCACCCTGGCCTCTCCACAGACAACTTGACCATACTACTTTATAACTGGATGATATTATACAGTAACACAGGTATTGTTATATGATGTAAAAATTCAACATATGGAGGCTTGAGAAATAGCATGGAGGTAAGGCATTTGCCTTGCATGCAGAAGGACGGTGGTTCAGATCCCAGCATTCCATATTGTCCCCCAAGTCTGCCAGGGGCGGTTTCTGAGCGTAGAGCCAGGAGTAGCCCCTGAGCGCTGCTGGGTGTGACCCAAAAACCAAAAAAAAAAAAAAAAATCAACTTATGGTATAACATGATGCAAAAAGAGGGACAGAGTAAGATATCAAGTGGCAGAATGATGCCAGATCCTGGATTATCTCAAGTTGGCACCATTGGTGTCAGTCTGGTGGTGGACCTTGAGTGCAGAACTTCTGTAGCTCTGCCACAATCCGGTTGACTCTATCGTTTGGAGTCTTTGAACCATTTGGCATGGAAGTAAAAATCAAACATCACTTCTTCCCCGATTTTTGTTTTTGTTTTGTTTTTTTGTTTTGGGTCACACCTGCCAGCGCTCAGGGGTGACTCCTGGCTCTAGGCTCAGTAATCGTTCCTGGCAGGCTCAGGGCACCATATGGGATGCCAGGATTCGAACCACCGTTCTTCTGCATGGAAGGCAAACGCCTTATCTCCATGCTATCTCTCCGGCCCCACTTTCCCCTAATTTTTATTTTAAAACTGTATTTTGCCAAGTTGCTCATAAAACATTCATTTCAGACTTTATTCAAATGTTAATCCCAGCACCTTCTGTTCACCAGTAGTCCCAGTAGCACAACCAGGGCTTGCCTCCATGCAGATACAAAGCTACTACAAGAAGGCAAATGGAATTATAAAGTTAGATCAATACAAGTCAATTTGGAATGATGATTGTAACTCACAGTGGTGTTCCTAAAGTCAGTGTCTAAGGATTTACAGGGCTGTGGTTGGTGCGACTTGAGCCTTCTCCTGAGGTTGGGACATAACTGTGATTCTACTGGGCAGGCACTACCATAAGGTCCGGCAGTATCATGCAGCCATAAGTGTGAGTGAGGATTCATAGCTCTGAAACAAGTCTGGTGGCCTGGAAGTCTGATAAAGCTGAGTGCTGTTTCTGTCAGTGCAGGGGTGGCTTTCAGCTGCCATAGAAAGCAAGCTCTCTCCCCACCTCAAGAATGCCAGAAGACACCAGCCAGGATTGCCCGGGTTTTCTTTTGGAGCTGGTGGAAGGGCAGGGGCAGGGCTGGTTTTGTGCTTAGAAGTGGTGGTGGGCTGGAGCTACTGAGGTTTACATCAAACTTCACTTTATGTTTTTTACTTTAGAACCAGTTTAAACCCGATGATTGATATTGTTCCCTTGGGTTTTAGTATTTGGTTAACGTGAAAACTTTTTAAAAAGATTTTAGAACATACCTGGCAGCACTCGGGTTACTCCAGGCAGGCTGTGGGTACCATATGGCTGCGGATCGAACCCAGATCAGCTGTGTGCAAGACAGTTGCCCTTTCTGCTGTCCTATTGCTCCGGCAAGTGAAGAACATTTAATGTGATTATTGGTTTGACCCTCCCCCCAAATAAAACATTACTGGGAACATCTATTTCGTGGGTCGGGTGGAGATTGGCCCATCACATCTTGTGATGCTCAGAGGTTATTCCTTAAAATCTTTTTTGTGTGTTTTTATAGGTTATTCCTATAATAGCATGGAGCATAGTATATGGATTGCTGGGGATCAACTCAAGCACCCTCCTCACTCTCCAGACCCTGCGGACAACTATTACAAATACTAGCATCTTTTTGTACCAGCTTTCTTGTACTTCCTGTTTTAAAATCTGGTGATCTACTCAGTTATGAATGGAAGTGGAGTACTTGATGTAACTCTAGTAATTTCTTGTACTTCTTGTTTTAAAATCTGGTGATCTAACTCTAGTAACTCACTGTAATTGTAGTCTTAGTTTTGGTTTGGTTTGGATTGGTTTTTGGGTCACACCGGCAGCACTCAGGTTACTCCTGGCTCTGCACTCAGAAATCGCTCTTGGCAGGCTCAGGGGACCATATGGGATGTCAGGATTTGAACCATCGTCCTTCTGCATGCAAACACCCTACCTCTGTGCTATCTGTTCAGCCCCATAACAGTTAGTATGTAATAAATCCAATAACTTCAATTTCCTTGAATTCAAGTGTTCAAAGACTTCTCTTACATGGAAAATGTAATATGAAATGTTTAATTGTGGCTTATCTTAAAACTATCCAACATTTCTAAATCAGAGAAATTAATATCCCTCATAAGTTATTGTGAAGAATTTTGATTTTACTTATTTCTATATACCCAGTTTAGTGCTGGATCATGCAGGTCTGATTATTAGGAGAGGGGGATGACTCCTGGCTCTGCATCAAGAATCATTCTTGGTGCTTGGATGATGGGAACTGCTGGGGTTCGAACCCAGTCCCCATTGTGTGCAATGCAAGCACTCTATCAGCTATACCATCTCCAGCCCTGGCGTTTTATTTTAGTGGCATTTAGTGATTACCACAGAATCTTAAGAGATAAATATTTCTTTTATCACTAAAGTGTTTCTGATTTTATTCTATTTCTAGGAAGATAAAAGAAAACATGGATGAAGCTACTTGACATCCAGCTTCCAGGATAAGCCAGAAGTCTGGAAACTGGAAAATGAGGATGTCATACTATAATACCCATTCAGGTTAGCATGTTCTAAATGGACATTGTCTCTTGATCCTAATCTGTTCTTTCTTTTTTTTTTTTTAGTTTATTATTTGATGTTAAATATACTCATAAAGCTATTACACAAATAAGGTAAAGGACCTCCCTTTTATAATGTATGGTATTCTTTCAGATGCTCACGAAATTAGTGGAAAGTTGAAAGTTGCTCTCATGAAGACCTGGGAATGTTTGGCATCAAACGACTTTGTGCACTGGTTAATAGTGCATGTTTGTCTATGTGAAACTATCTGCAAATAGAAATGACTAGGTTAGCCATAGACGATTGGTCATTGACATTCATTCCTGAGTACTAGTACAGCAGGAATGCACTTGGCTTGCACGGACTCACCTGGGGTTTGATCCCTACCATCATATAATCCCTGTTCAGAGCTAGGAATACTGTTGGGTCTGGTCCAAAAACCAAAAGGAAGAGACAGATCAACTCCATTTCTCTTTTCTGACATTACCAAATTGTCGACACCTTATGTAAGAAGTCTGTAGGCACATTTTATTTGTGCCCTGTATTTCGCTAAAGTTTTACCTCAGAGGGAAAGCTGTTGTGTGCTGTTAACCCTGGGCTTCTCTAAACCAATGTTAGTAACATGGCTTTCAGCTGGAACCTAAACTACCTATCATTATGTATTTTATGTGGAAAATCATCACTTCAGATGATTCACTCCCTTATGTTAGTAATGTTACCTTATTAATCAGTAAATGGCAATTCTCTTTTCTGGTAACGTATTGAGGAGTTTTGGGTTACATTTAGGTTTATGTACTCTCTCAGCTCCTCCAGACTTATTCATAAAATCATCTTCCTGTGAAGTAGTGAGTGGACATAATGCGAGCTGCAGCTGTAGCTTGTTGACTTCAAAGGACTGGAGAGTGTGGGTAGGGCACGCCCTTGCACTTGGAAAACTGGAATTTGAACCTCAGCATTTTGGGGGAGGGGGTTTGGGCCTGGGTATCATGGAGGTAGGGGTTTGCCTTGCATGCAGAAGGTCAGTGGTTTGAATCCTGGCATACCACATGGTCCCGAGCCTGCCGGGGATGATTTCTGAGCATAGACCCAGGAGTAACCACTGAGTGCAGCCGGGTGGGATCCGAAAAACAAATAAAAGAAAATGCAGTATGAACATATTTACTAATTTTTACTCCCCCCTCCCCCAGATCATTTTGTGGGGAGATATGCTGATCCAGGAGAAAGCCAGAAAACCGAATTGATAATCAGAATCATGGCTATAATATCTGTGCCGGTGAAGTGGACTTGGAACAGCTCAAACACAGAACACAATCTACTTCTTCTTCTGCCCACCCCAGCAGCAAGTTTTGGAGAAAACCCCCAGTACACAATGTTTGGGGGATTTTTAGTTCAGTTTGACTGCTATATTGTGCACAAAATAATTAAAGTTGATATCTAATTTCCTCCTCGTTTCCTTGTTTTATGGTCTCTTATTGGGTCCCATTACAACTTGATTTCAGTGATGCTCATGAGTTGGACCAAGAGGGGTGAAGAGATTGAATCCAGGTCTGCTATTTCTTTGGCAACTTAAAAATTTGTCATTTTTTCCTCTTTCTTCTTTGAGAAGAGAGGAGAGAGATGAAGAGGACAGAAAACAGGAAAGAGGAGAGAGATGAAGGGAGGAGAGGAAAGAGGAGAAAGGAAAAAAGGAGGAGAGAAAGGAGAGAGGGCAACTTAACACTTTGGATGCTGAATGTCTAGTCTTTAAATTAAAGACTTTGGAGCCTCATGATCCTATTGAACCATCATTGAGAATCAAAACAGGGCAAACAAAACAATTCCTCTTTTCTCCCCACCACCCCAAGTTACTCACTGCAACCTGGGTTCCAGAAAATTGATGCAAATCAAAATCCCATACTATCAGTGTAGTATGGGATTTTGGAATCAGCATATTAAATAACTTTAATAGCCTAGAATTTTCCTACGTTTCACATTCATATGAGGCTCTCTTTACATACGATCTGCTTCCGTCAAAAAAATTGCCTCCTTTATCTGCGTTAAGATTTGATGAAGAATCAGACAGGGAAGGAAAAGTTGGCTCATGGTAATGTGACACTGAGAATAAAACTATGCATTTCTAGTATTTAGTCAGACTTTCTCATTTTTCTTGTGTCAGGCATCGCTTCAGGGGAACCACCTCAGTAGTCTCGGGCCCCTCAGATTTTCATAAAAATGTATGGAAGTGAAATTTTAGACCTATGAACAACCTGCAGAACTCTTAAGGTTCTTGAGGGTTATCTGTTTTTCTCAAGTGGACCCCATGGACACCATTTCTCCCCTTTGGCTGGGCCTAACATTTCCTTAGCTGTAAAAGTAAAGTTTTCGGTTAGTAGAAAATTTTAAGTTAGAAAACAACCTTTAATGTCATTTTTATAAGGATCCCACATTGTGGAAAAATACAAGTATGCAGTCTGGACACAACATTGAGATTGAAGAACGCTGCAGCAGATACATCTATTATTTTATAATATTCAGATCATGGTCTTCTCTTATAAGATGACAGGCTCAAATTGCCAGTTGTTCTCAGGTGAAAATCAAATTCCGGAAGTGTTGCTAGGCCAGAATTCCAAACTGCTCCAAACAGGGCACTTAGAAATAACCCCATTCCAATTCTGTATGGTCACTGCAGCTGCACTCTGTATGCACCAATTAGCAACTTGACCTAATAAGAGGAAAAAGAAAACTTCAGGATTTAAGATAGGGGGCCAGAGAGATAGCATGGAGGTAAGGCATGCAGAAGGACAGTGGTTCAAATCCTGGCATCTCATATGGTTCCCGGTGCCTGCCAGGAGCGATTTCTGAACCTAGAACCAGAAGGAACCCCTGTACTAAGAGACACATTTTTTAAATATTTTTGGGGAGCTGGGGGGAGGGTAGGGTGGTTTCTAGTTACACTGGCTCTTCACTCAGAAGTTGCTCCTGGCAGGCTAAGGGACCATATGGGATGCTGGGGATCAAAGCCAAGGTCCAGGTCCATCCTGAGTGGGCCAAGTAAATTGTGGCCCTAAATCTTATTTGTTAGCAAGTATTTAAACTTTTATTTATTTTTTGGGTGAGGTCCACATCAAAGTACAATCAGGGTTTACTCCTTCAGGGAATCACTCCTGGTGACACATGAGGGACTGTATAGAATGCTGGGGGTAAAACCTGGGCTGGTCACATGCACGGCTAAAACACCCTATGCCATTGCTGTATTATCAGTTTGGCTCACATTTCTCTGGTTTTGCATGTTTGCTAGTAATCACCCTACTTTGCTTGGTAATTCCACAATCCAGAATGACACTTTTCCCATTCTTCACAAGACCAATAATGTTTAGGACTTGTTCCTGGCTCTGAGGTCATTTCACTCCTTTAGGAGTTGTATGTGGGAATAGGGAGGGGTAATGACCTTATGTGGTGCCCTGGTCAGCCACATGTAAAACAAGTACTCTGCCCAAGGTGGGGGTGGTGGATAGGACAATGCCCTAGTAGTGGTTAAGGGAATCAATTAGCACAATTATATGGGCTTGACACAGTGGAACTTTAGGTCAAACTTGGAGCTGTGTACTTTCAAGACTTTTGCTTCCACTTAGTCTTTTAACATCTTTGATTCAGGTGAACTGGTAAGTACTTTGTAGAACAGACACAACAGACCTCATTTTTCTTTTCTTTTTTTTTGGGCCACATCCTGTGACGCTTAACGTTACCCCTGGCTATAGCTTCTGGCAGGGTTTGCAAGGCAGATGCCCCTAGACTGCTATTGTACTGGCTCCCTCATTTTCTTTTATTAAAAATTCACCTGTCGGGGCCCGGCAGTGGCGCTGGAGGTAAGGTGCCTGCGCTAACCTAGGATGGACCGCGGTTCGATCCCCCAGTTCCCCATATGGTCCCCCGTGCCTGCCAGGAGCGACTTCTGAGCGAATAGCCAGGAGTAACCCCTGAGCATCACCGGGTGTGGCCCAAAAACCAAAAAAAAAAAAAAAATTCACCTGTCACTCAACTCCTGGTATGCTTTGAGAACTAATGTGGCCAGTAATCAAAGCTAGAGAGGCCATGTGCAAGGCAAGTACCTTAGCCACTCTAGTATTTCCTTGTTTTTCAGGGTCCCAAGCAAGTGTTCCTGGAGTTTGCACAGGAATACTAGTCAACTGGTCTAGTGGTTCAGCACAAAGGCACATGACATGTTACTTTAGCCCTTTTGTGGATCAGCCAAGCACTCATAAGCTACAGAGATGACATCATCAACGAGGAGAGGTTCTCACCTTAGCTGCGGGTGCTTCTGTTAGTCTTAGAAACAGTCTATTAAGGCCTGGGACAGGGCTGAAGGAGTAAACAAAGTGGCTGTCCTACATAGGAGGAAATAATATGCAGTTACTTGAATCAGCACAAACAGTCCAATGGCATGAAAGTAGAAAACTGATTCACAAATTCTAAATTTAGTACCTATGCTATGATAACTGAGTTATTAAGGATAGAATCTGGATAAAGCAAGCCAAATAAATGCCAATAAACAGTTAATATTATTCAGTCAGTTCAACCTAAGAATTCTGAATGTAGCTGAAAATTCACATGGAGGTAAGGTGCTGGCCTTGCACGCAGAAGGTCGGGGGTTTGAATCCTGGCATCCCTGATGGCCCCCCGAGTTTTAGGGTGTGACCCAAAAACAAAAAAACAAAATCACATGAAGTTTCTAGGCTACCTATAATTGATTCAGCTTCTATATGACTATATTAGATAGTTGTAGTCCTACCTTCTTGCTATCTCTCAGGCCCCAGATTATTTGTAGTTCCTTTTTTTTTTTTTTTTTGGTTTTTGGTTTTTGGGTCACACCCGGCAGTGCTCAGGGGTCGCTCCTGGCAGGCTCGGGATACCATATGGGATGCTGGGATTCGAACCACCAACCTTCTGCAAGCAAGGCAAATGCCTTACCTCCATATGATCTCTGGCCTAGATATCTAGTTCTAGTGGTAAGGACAAAAGCCACCAGTATTTAAACCAGGCCATAAATTGTGCCACATATTAGTTTTATTGAAAATAAGAAATACGGGAGCCGGGAGGTGGCGCAGGAGGTAAGGTGCCTGCTGCCTTGCCTAAGATGGACCACGGTTCGATCCACCGGTTCCCATATGGTCCCCGGTGCCTGCCAGGAGCGACTTCTGAGCGCATAGCCAGGAGTAACCCCTGAGCGTCACTGGGTGTGGCCCAAAAGCCAAAAAAAAAAAAGAAGAAAAGAAGAAATACCACTTTTAGAGTTTAGTCAACAGTTTTACTTCCTATAACTGAATTATAAAGAGCATTATTTAAAGACCATTGAGAATAATGAATTAGGGCAATACAATCTGAACATCTTACCAGGAAAACAGGCAGTTGAAATTTATCATTTAAAACTACAGCTTGCACGCAGCATGGTCCACAAAGCCGAGCAATAACTTCTCTTCCAGAGAAGTTTGCATGAAAAATAAACAGCAGGATTCCTGAGCCTAAGGAAGATGTAAAGAGATCATGACTTTTTGTGTGGGAGGGACCCATACCTGGTGGTGCTCACAGGTGGTTCAGTAAAGAGATGGATGTGCAGGTGTGTAAAACTTGTTGATGCTAAATATGAATGAGTTTACTTCAAGCTATTTGGGCTCTTACATGTAAATTTTTTTCTTTCCCTTTTTTGCTTTTTGGGCCACACCCTGTGATGCTCTGGGGTTATTCCTGGCTCTCTGCTCAGAAATCGCTCCAGGCTCGGGAGTCGAAAATGGGGATCGAATCTCGGTCTGTCTTAAGCTAGGGCATGCAAGGCATTACAGCTTGCATCACCATTCCGGCCCTGCCAGTGTTTTTCTATTGGAGGCTAATAGCACATCTTATATTACTTAACATATCACACATCTTATATGTTACTGCAATGAAACTGTGCAGTGGGGAGTCTGAGATTAGGATGGGAGAGCCAAAGAAAAGGAAGCAAGATAGAAGGCTCTGCTATTGAATGGTTGAGAGCATTGATCTAGGGATAAGTAACAAGAGGGGAATCTTTTTTTTTTTTTGTTTTTGTTTTTGTTTTTGGGTCACACCCGGCAGTGCTCAGGGTTACTCCTGGCTCCATGCTCAGAAATTGGTCCTGGCAGGCACGGGGGACCATATGGGGCACCGGGATTCGAACCGATGCATGAAAGGCAAACGCCTTACCTCCATGCTATCTCCCGGGTCCCAAGAGGGGAATCTTAATGAATTTAGTAATTACTGCCCGTTAGTGCATTACATTTCCTCTTAGCCTTGTAGGTTTTAAATAATGGTCTTAGGAACCAAAGCCCTTCTCAAGACATGTGATGAAGAGAAAGTCTTGAGTTTGCATCTCTACAAGCTCTTAGCAGAAAGCTGCGCAGAATAACTCTGAAGATAACTGGCACCTGAGAGGATTCCAAATAGACTACCTAGTGCTGCTGGTGGACACACTCTGTTCTAAGATTCAGTCAACAGCCCATTCCTGCTTGCCTAATCCTAAACAGTCAAAACTGACAGCAAGTACTAAGATTTCACAAAGAGATGTTTTTAATTATTGGGCTACATTTTCTTTTCCTTTTTTTTTTTTTGGGGGTCATACCCGGCAGCGCTCAGGGGACCCTATGGGATGCCAGGATTCGAACCACTGACCTTCTGCATGAAAGGCAAAAGCCTTACCTCCATGCTATTTCTCCAGCCCTGGGGCTATATTTTCTTTACAAAAAATTTCAGTAACAGAAGAATGAAGTGTCTTTCATAAAAATGAGTGCCATAATTACTGTCATCTTCCACAGTTGAAGCTGTGAGTCATCCAGGGTGGTAAAAGCTTTTGCTTAGCAAAGCAATGCCATTCACACCACTGAGGCAGAGTGCTGTTGTACAGGGAATCAGTCCACAAAAAGGTTTATTAGGGCTGGGAAGATAGCATGGAGGTAGGGTGATTGCCTTGCATGCAGAAGGACAGTGGTTCGAATCATGTCATCTCATATGGTCCCCTGAGCCTGGCAGGAGTGATTTCTGAGCATAGAGCCAGGAGCAACCCCTGAGTGCTGCCAGGTGTGAACCCTCCCCACCCCCCCCAAAAAAAAAAAAACAAATAGCATTACATTTACCACACAAAAACAAGCTTACCTTCTGGTATGTTCTGTGGGGGTCTGTAATTGAAATCAGTGGAGAAATCAGGCCCCTCACAGAGACGGTGACATGCTATTGGGAAGACAGGCTCCAGAAGAGCAAGGCGAGCTTCAAAGTAATCCCTGATGGTTTCTTCTGCTACTCTTGAAAGTCTAATAAAGTAGAATGAATTGTTTTATAGATATTTAAAAAAATAAATTTATACTCTGAGGGGCCATAGAGATAGCATAGAGCTAGGAATAACCACTGAGTGCTGCCGGGTGTGACCCCCCTCCCCTCAAAAATTTACACTGCGAAACACACCTTTACCACATCACAAAAAGACAAACTATTTTCTCTACTGTTAGTAAGTTTTCTTCTTTTGGCGGTGCTCAGGGGGCCATACGGGATGCCAAGAATAGAACCTGAGTTAGCTGCATGCAAGGCAAGTAATGCCCTATACTATATGACGCTGGTCTCATGTGTCTTTCTCTTATAGGGTACCAAAATAATTAATGGAGAAAAAGCTGCATACATTACTCCTGTGAATGTTTGAGAACATACATTTAATGAGCAGAGCTATAAGTCAGCTTTGAGCAGTGGTGGATGTAGCCACCCCCACACCCCAGCAACCTCCCTCCTCCCAGACTGCCTTAACTGGGCTGGAAAGATCCTTTGCATTGCATACAGGAAATCCCAACACCACAATGTCTCCTGAGAATTGGTACAACAACCCTAACTGTAGAGCCCAGAGTGATAGTACAATGGTAGGAAGTCTGCCTTGAATGCAGCCAACCCGGGACTAACCTGGGTTCAAGTTCCAGCATCCCATATGGACCCCCAAGACTGACAGGAAAGATTTCTGAGCACAGAACTTGAGTCATGCAGGGTGTGGCCCCCCCACACCAAAAAACAACAAACCTAACACCACTAACTAAAAGAGAAATAAGCTACTAAAACATGAAAATACAGAGATATAAAAAAACCTCTGAATAAATTTATAGTAAAACTAAGGGAGGGGTCTAAACAATGGCACAATGGGTGGAGCTCTTGCCTTGTATATGGCCAACCCTGATTCAATCCTGGGCATCCCATAAGGTCCCGAGCTTGCCAGTAGTAATCTCTGAGCACAAAGCAAGGAATAATCATTGCATTGCTGGGTACACACCTCCAACCAACACACCTCCGACCAACAAATCCCAGGAGAAAAACACCAAAAACTAAGGTAAAAGTAAATAATAGTTGCCGGGCGGTAGCGCTGGAGGTAAGGTGCCTGCCTTGCCTGTGCTAGCCTAGGACGAACAGCAGTTCGATCCCCTGATTTCCCATATGGTCCCCCAAGCCAGGAGCGACTTCTGAGCGCATAGCCAGGAGTAACCCCTGAGCGTCACCGGGTGTGGCCCAAAAACAGAACAAAACAAACAAACAAAAAAAAGTAAATAATAGTTGACCCTTGAAAGATCTGGTGTCAAGCTATGAGTCTTAAAGGATGTTCTTTCCAATGGTTCTGCATTTAGTCCACTGGCAGAATGGGTTCTTTTATATATATGAGACTTGTGATATATGAGACATGTCTCATATTTTGGGATTTGGGGAAAAAATATTGCTAAGAAATTCATGAGTGATAGGGAGATCTTTCAATCTATGGCAGGGGCAGCCCTCAGCTTCATGCTCTGCTCACAAACTAGCTGCACATGACTCAACTACATGACTAAACCTCTGAGAAATCCTGGCAGCATTTCTGACACTGAAGCAAGGTATGTGTGAGTATGAGGGAAACCCTCAATAAAGTACTGCAGTTGAAAACAGATGGGTGTGCAGCATACAAGGAAGTGTTCTTGTCCATGACAGGATAGTATTAAAAAAAAAAAAGAAAAATACTTTCTACATACAATGATATGTCCACCTATGTCAACAACTTGCAGATAATTTATATGCCACATACTCACATACTAAGTTCATGATTAGTTCACAAATCTTTTTTTTTTTTAAGGGGGGGAGGTTTGGGTCACACTGGCAGCGCTCGGGTTCCTCCTGGCTCTACACTCAGAAATCGCCCCTGGCAGGCACAAGGGACCATGTGGGATGCCATGATTTGAACCCACTGTTCTTCTGCATGAAAGGCAAACGCCTTACCTCCATGCTATCACTCCGGCACCAGTTCACAAATCTTTTTAAGCTTTTTTTTTTTTTTTTAAATTTTTATTTTGAGCCACACCTGGTGATGCTTCCTGGCTCAGTGCTCATAAATCATTCTTGGTGGGCTTGATGAACCATCTGAGACATCCTACCCATTGAACTATCACTCCAGGCCCTCCCTGTTTTGAGGTGGTTTTTTTGTTTGTTTTTTGTTTTTTGTTTTAAACAATTGACACATGAGTCATTCTGGAGTTATGTGTCCTGCGCTACAGTTATCTCAGACTTTGTGACTCAACCATGGCACATGCATGTCAGACTTACGTTTCTAAATGACTCTTGAGCAAGTCATACACCAGCACGTTGTTACACTGCTTGGCAAAATGCAACGCGCTATTCTGGTGCTTTGAGAGAATATTGCAGTCAGCTCCGCATTCAATTACAAGTCGCACAATGTCTGAATTCCCTCTTTTACAAGCCTGTGCCAAGAAAAACAGGAGCAATAAGAAACAAGAAAACAATTCTTGTTTTCTTCACTGTAGAATAAGACAACTGGCATCAGTGGCCATCCTTTCTCAGCCTGAGTCAGGGTAGTGGAAGAGGGTCCCAGGGTCAGACAGAATTCACTGATTTTGATGTTGAAAACCACCACCTACATGCAACTCATTGCTGCAGGAATAGCTGCTATTGAAAAAGATATTTCTGGGGCTGGAGTACAGATGGGTACTTGCCTCCTCTGGTCATAGGAGCCTGCCAGGAATAATCTCTGAGGAGAGCCAGAAGTAACCTCTCATTATTGTTAGGTGCCACACCAAAACAAAACAAAGCCTATTTCTATCCCAGTGATGGGGGTGAGACCTTGGGCACTCTGGTGGTGGTAACATACAGTGGTTATTGAAAGCAGAGCCAGGAAAAAGCCCTGAGCACCACCAGATGTAGTTGTATGACTAACTAAATCATGAACAATTTTATTTGATTATAAACAAAAATAAACCAAAAAGGGGCCAGAGAGGTGGCGTTAAGAGTTAAGGCATCTGCCTTGCAAGAGCTATGGGCCCCCACAGCCAGGGGTGATTTCCGAGTGCATAGCCAGGAGTAACCCCTGAGCATCAAACAGGTGTGACCCCCCCAAAAAAAAAACAAAAACAAAAAAAAACCAAATAAATCACTGAAGATACTTTCAAAGAAGAATACAAACAAGCCTTTCTGAGTCCTCCTGTGGCAGAGGCCCCAGACAATTAAAGGGGCCCCTGACACTAGAAAATTTGTTATCTCTGGGGGCTTGAGTGATAGTACAGCCTTGCATGCAGCCGATCAGACCTGGATGGACCTAGGTTTAATCCCCAGCATCCCATATGATCCCTAAGCCTACTAGGAGTGACTGAGGGGAAAGGAGATGGATGGGGAGGGAATGTCCTTCAAAGGAATAACCCATGGGAGGAACCAGAAACCTCCCAGGGATCAAATGCAAAGCTACCACCAAGGGAGGTTGAGAGGAGGGTAATGGAGGCCAGGGAAATAGTACAGGAGGGAAGGCAATGCCCAGCTCAACCCTCAGTATTCCATATTCCTGAGCTCCACCAGGAGTGACTCCATAGCACAGAGGCAAGAGTAAGCTCTGGGCTCTGCTGGCTCTACCTCTAAACAGTAAAGTAAGTTGTCGGTTTGAAGTGGGTGGAGGGAGCTTGGGCAGAGAATAGAAGACTTCAACTTATTTAAAAAAATAAATAAACCACACAACCCCCAACCATCTCCATCCAATATTGGAAACTTAAGAAGGAACTGACTGGCAGGGGATAGCAAGTATTCAAAGCCTTCACCAAGCCCAGTTCTGAGGACAGTTCAGCCCTCTGCTGGCTTCCCATCGCCACTGTCACCTCCATTATCAAGCTTAGCCCCTCCCTTCCCAACTGACCCTGCAGTGGGTGGCACCAAGGTCAGTTACTCATGAATTGGCCCTAGAAGACTTGTTTAGGGCAGATATGCTGAAACCAGACTGCTCCGCTCCTGGCATGGAACCTTCAAGACTTGGCAGGGTGAGAATCTTACCTTCATCAGGGCTGTCTCACCATTGCTCTGCTGAACGTTGACAAATGCTCCTGCCTCCAAGAGAATAGCCACTGTCGTCAAAAAATTCTGACAAAGGAAAGGAAATCAACTGTAATTCCCAAACACCTTGGACACCAGTGCTGTGAGTGCAAGAGCTGCCAGTGCCCTCCAGCACCCTGCTACACACCACAGTCACACAGGCTTTGCAACTCTGTACGGAAAAACTGAACACTGGTTCCCTTGGGGCCCCCAGCCCTTTCTGAACAGAAAGGCAGGGCGAAGAGCTTTGTGGGCCTTGGGCTGCATCTCAGCACTGTGTCTTCCCTGAGCACCTCCCCAAACCAAACACAAAAAATTACACGGAAAAAAGAAAAAAAAATTACACGGAAGCCAGAGTGGTAATACAATGGGCTGAAGCTTGCCTCACATGTGGCTGAGACATGGCTTAACACACAGTTGGGGTGAACCCTGAGCACTGCAGGCGTGGCTTCAAACCAAACAAGACCTGGCTGTGCTTCACTGGACAGGGCCAAGACTTGGCAGTACCAACCTTCTCAGCGGCGTGGATGAGGGCTGTGGTCCCGTTCTTCTGTCGCCCATTCACCTGGGCCCCTTTTTTGATGAGGAGTCGGAGCAGATCATCTTGGCCCCCTGCAGCTGCGAGCATCACCAGTGTCATCCCACTGGAATCCTTAATTTTGTTTAAGAAAACATGTCAGCCTTTAATCAGAAAAATTTTACGAGAGCCGGAGATATAGCACAGCAGTAGGCGGTTTCCTTGTATGTAGCTGACTTGGATGGGCCCATAGGGTCCTCTCATGCCTGCCAGGAGTGCTTTTTTTTTTTGGTTTTTGG
>PVKC010016902.1:0-20456 GCA_004027635.1 Crocidura indochinensis
CTAACCCCCTTCTCACACCTCTTTTGGTTCTCATGGCCAGCAACACAACACTGATCCATGATAACTGTCCCAAAGACAAACTTCTCCCTGACACAATTTGTGCCTGCTACTTCTATCACAGTTTGAATCTATGACAATCATAAACGTCTTGAACCCAGAGCTCTCAAGGCAGTTTCACAGCCTCTCCTTTGACTCACACTTGAATTCCAAAATAGTTCATGTCCCCTAGTATTCAGTAACTCCTATGGCTCCTGAAGCAGCTCACTTCAACAGCTTCCATTATTAGTCCCATATTCCCACAATATTACCAGGGCTCACCCATATGCTGCTCCTGGACCCCTTTCATAAACTTCGACACAAAGATCACTTGCTGATAAAACCACCACAGTCACTGTGATCCAAGTATCTCAGCTTAATGCCTTTTTTCAAACTTAATTTCTAAGCCAAGACCAATAATTCAAGAATCAAACAAAATAGACAAAGGAATATGCTCCAGCCAGTATAAAAATATAATAGATAATTGAATGGACAAGAACTACTACAGAGAATATATATGAAAAAAATCCCCAATGGTAATCATAAAGCATAAAATGCAATAGCTGAAATAAAATGATACAGTAAAGGTGTTCAAGAGCATACTAGATAAATCAGCTAATAAAAGCAGAGAATTAGAAAGAAGATCAATGGAATGTTCCCAAATAATTAGCAAATAGAAAAACAATTTTTTAAAACTGTAGTTTACGAGACATTTAACTCTGGCATTATTAGGGCCCCAGAGGGAAAAAGAGAAAGAACAATAAATCTTATTTAATTAAGCAATGACTGAAAACTTCCTAACCTGGAAAACACAGGAACTTCAAAAGTCTCTAAGCAAAATGAAGCCACCGAGACCCATACCAAGGCATATAATGTTTAAAATGTCAAAACAAGAAAATAAGAAATTAAGAAGAATGTTTTAAAAGAAGCTAAAGGAAAACAAAGTTATAAAAGAGAATGTCCAGAAGACATTCAGCAGAATACAATGATGAAATCATGTCAAGCAGAAAGGAATGCCATTACATATTCAAAATGCTATTAAGTCTTTATTCTGACCATAAATTAATTTTGTAGAACCATGGCTTAAGTTGCTCAATAAAGATAAACATCATTTAAAACAGTGCTGGTCGAAGAATCCCTACACCATCTATGCAGACCCGTCCAAGACCCCAAAGTTGTCCACTCTGACATCCTCTCACCTCTCATTTCAGATATGTCACCCAAAGTCAAGACCTGATTTCTGGAGCTGATTTTCTCTGCCCCAGAATCCATAAACCATCAAAGTCACCCCCTTTCCAAGACCCCTACATTGCCCATTCTCACATTCCTATCACACCTCATCCCAAAGCCAAACATATTTTGGGCAGACACTATCCTATCCCTGTGTAGACATTTCAATATATATCTCTAATTCCAAGGAAGTGGTCCTTAGAACTACTTTTTCTCTAACAGTATACAGCCTCAACACTCAGTCATTCAAATCATGTAATTCGTCAGCAGGTTTGTTTGTTTGTTTCTGTATACTCAAATAACCCAGAATGTTTAGGAAAATTATCTCAAGTGCAGATGTATTAGTAGCCACTGTTTGTATAATTAATTTAATAGATCACTTTCTAAACTAACACGGAACCTGATACTTCATCATTCCACTCACAAAATACAAAGAACAAAAGAGATTAAATGCAGTCTTGAATAGAGGGAGAAACATTGGTCAATGTCAGAGTCCTAAAAACACTTGAGCCTGGTGACTGAGGACCTAAAATAAACAGTTAATGCTTTAGCGACAGGTATCAAGGAGGCAATAGCCATTGCAATTAGGCAATCAATAGATGAGCTATTCAACCAACACAAAGGAGAACTCTTTGAGAAAAGGAGAGAATCCATACAAATGGAATTGAAAGAACTAAGAAGCAGGCAGCAAGTTTAATAGCAGAATTGCAGAGCGGGGGGAACCATATCAACAAACGTGATAACAATTACAAGTCACATTGATAACAAAGTCAAAAAAGAAAAGGGAGACAAAAGGATGAAAGAAAATGTAAGGCACCTAATGAACAAAGATGAGAAATAATCTCCTAATTATAAGAATATCAGGAGAGGAAACAAGGAAAGGGGAAGAAAAAGTTGTGGGAGAGGGAGATATATTAGCTGAGAATTTTTCCAGTATCTAGAAAGAGGCTGCTAAAATATCCAACAGTGAAAAGAATGCAAAGCAAAATAGTCCCAAACAGAACAACATCAAGACAATATAGTAGTCAAAATAAAAAAGAGAAAAACAGACTTCTTAAAGCATTAAGGAAGAAGAGAAAAATTAAATATGAAGGAAATAACATTAGTTACACAAGATTCCATACAAAAATGTCCAAGCAGGAAAAGAGTGAAATGACATATTCAAATTACTGAATGAAAGAAATGTTCGAACTAAAGTTCATAGTACCCAGGAAATCTCTTATTTATAAGGGAAGGAGGAATAAAAAAATTCTCAGACAAAAAAAAAAAGAAATTGGAACATTTCTGATAACCAAAACAATTCTAAATGAACTAGCCCAGGGTCACATATATAAACCAAATAATTTTCCCATCATAAGGCATAGAGTAGAGTGTTGGAAAAGCAGCAAAACCCATTCATTTGTTGTTTACAAGAAAGACCATCCACTTGCTGCAAACAGGAAACACATCTAAATTATCAAGATAGACACAGGTCCAGAGTAAAAGGATGGAAGACAATTATACAAGTTACTAGAAAACAAAACATAATCTGGGACTGTTATACTTTTATCATACTACATTGCATTCAACCTCAAGAAAGTAATTAAAGGGACCAGAGCAATAGCACAGCACGTAGGGTGTTTGCCTTTCATGTGGCCAACCTGTGACCAACCCAGGTTCCATCCCAGGCATGCCATAATGTCCCCCAATTCTGCCAGGAAAGGTGATTTCTGAGCACAAAGCCAGTAGTAATCCCTGAGCACAGCCAGGTATGGCCTAAAAACCAATGAACAAAAAAAAGAAAGTAATGAAAGACAAAGATGAACACTACTTCTTATACACCAAGAAGTACTAACTAATCATTTATGCACCACATGTTGGGCAATAAAGTATGTAAGGCTTTTGCTCAAAAACCTATAGAAACAGATGGATGGAAATGTGATATTAGTGGGAGATTTCAACATGCCACTCACCACTGGATAGATCCATTAAGCAGAACATCAGTAAGGACATAAAAGTCTTAAATGTAAAACTAGAACAGCTGGGTCTAATGGATTTATATAGGTACCAGGGAGACAGGAAGAAAACCCCTTTGAAGTAGCAACAAATATATCATTGCTGAGAAATTTCCTGAACTGAAGAGGCATGCACCATAATCCTGGATTCTCAAAAGTATCAGTTAAAAGAGAACCAAATAAAACACAACAAGGCAGGGCAGAAGAAGAGAATCAAACACTACTGAAATTCATAAATGTCCACAAATAGCAGTCCTTGGGAAAACAAAGTCAAGAGAAATCACTTTCCCCAACTGCAAACTGTACTCTAAAGCAGTCATCATTAAAACAGCATGGACTTAGAATAAAAACAGACCCTCATATCAATGGAAGTGACTTGAATATATTGAGAAATATCTACAGGTAGAAGACCAATTAATGTTTTGTAATGGTGCAAAAAATACAATGTAGAGCATTGAAAGCTTCTTCAAGGAGTGAAGCTGTAAAAACTGGTCAACTCCATGCAAAAGAGTGAACTCAGACTTCTATTTAACAACAGCAGAAAGGCAACTCAAAATGGATTAAAATAACTTGCTATCAGACCTGAAACTATAAGGTGCATAGAGGAAAATGTAGGCAGTACACTCCATTCCATTTAAAATAAGGGCATCTTCAAGGAAGAGACACCAACTGACCAAGAAAGTGAAAATGAAGATAAGCAATAGGGACTACATTAAAGTGAGAAGCTTTTATTTCTAAGGAAACATTGACTGGGATAAAAAAGACTACCTGCAGACTGGGTATTCACCCATTTCTAAGATAAAGAAGATACTGGTAGAACTCAGTGAGAATAAAACATCTAACCTCATGCTAAAATGGGAAGAAGAAATGAACAGACCTTTCCTCAAAGAAGAAATACAGATGGTTAAAAGACAATTGACTAAAAGATCCAGATCACTAATCCTCAGGGAGAGGCAAATCAAAGCAACAGGACTATTGGCAATAGCCAAAATCTGGATGCAACGCAAGTGCCCAAGAACAGATGAGTGGCCAAAGAAAATGTGATTCCTATACAATAGAATATTATACAGCTATTAGGAAAAAAGAAGTCATGAAATTTGCTTAACCTGCCTGAATATGGAGATTATTATAATGAGCAAAATGAGTCAAAAGGAAAGGAATAAACATATAGTGTATTTCTCGTTTACTGGATATAAGAAAAAATAAAAGAATATTCAGAGACAATAGAGATGCCAACAGACTTGTCCTTGGTAGGAAGCTTGCTTCAAAGAGCAAGTTAGGACAGAAAATAGATCACTATGACATTGATAAATAGAAAAGTAGAAAGCATTATTCTGGACAAGAACAGGGTACTAAAAGGAGGTAGAGTAATTTACCTGATACCACTTCAGTAACATTATTGCAATCCACAGTGTCTAAAATGAAAAATGGAACATCAGAGAGAGAAAGAGAGAGAGAGAGAGAGAGAGAGAATATGTTTATGTTTGCCATAGTGACAAGCAGGAGCAACAGGATGGAAATTATGGGCATAGGTAGTAGAAAATACATAGTGGTGAAAGAATGGATGCTGGACTAAAACTCAACCATGAACAGCTTTGTAGTTGTATTGCACAGTGATTTCAATCAGACATTTATTACTTAAAAATAAAAAAGAAATTTTTTCTAATATATGTTTAAATTCCATCGTAGAAGTGGCAAAGTATCTTAAATGAAATTATCCATAAATTATAATTTCTGACCATTGTTGAAGTTCAGGACTGAGAGTCCAAGAAAAGCAAAATTATATTTTGATCCAATTTATTTGACAGTCAGTGCAGGAATGATAGTCTGACCATTGTTTTCAAAATGTTGGTAAATAAATCTGCTGTTTGAAGTTTTCTTCCCTGTACCAGAACATGAAAAGGTAACTTCTTCACTAGAAATAAGACATTTTCATAAAACAAACTGCTTGACTCCTCTCTAAATTTCTGCTCAAAATAAAATTTCTCTATCCTCTTAGTTTTTTACAACTTTTTTCTTTATATGAAAACTATGTAAGGGATGAATCCTGCTAGAGAAACCCTATAATAATCCAGGAGCTTCTTTCCTATTTTCTCTTCCTATCTCCTCTCTTATTCTTTTCTTTTTTTTCCTCTCTTGAATAATAGCTTTTCTGAAAAGAGAAGTATATAAAAGACATGTAAGAGCAGAGTAAAAACATTTCTCCCAATAACAGATTAGCATAATTTAGTGCTTATAAAAGATTAGGCATACAGGGGCTGAAGCAATAGTACTGGGTAGGACATTTACATTACACATTGCATTGCACATGGCAGATCCGAGTTCAGGCTTCAGCAATTCATAGTCCCATGAGTTCCAGGAGTGATTCCTGAGTGCATATCTGGGAGTAACCCCTGTGCACCATCAGGTGTGGCCCAATAAAATCCTAAAATTCAGCATACTGTTTCTTTCCCATCAGGTAAGTCAGTGTTTTATCTTGAACAGGTTTTATTCTCTTTTCCCTTAAGTCTTTCAAAGTAAACCTCTTTAAAATAAACCATTTTACTTAAAATTTATAAATTATAGTTACAATATTAATATCAATGCACATTAGTAATCTAAAAAGATTGCTTGTAGAAATTTGTTTGCATGTTTGTTTTTTGGGTTTTAAGCAACTGTCTCTGGGTTTACTCCTGGTTCTGCACACAGGGATTACTCCCTCAGGAACTCAGGGTGTCATATGGGGTACTGGGCACCAAACTTACATTGCCACTTGGTGTTGGGTGCATTAAAGATGGTGCTAGATGAGTATGTTGTGCAGGCTTTTGCATTCAGGACCTTGCAATGCAAAGTATACTCCCCTGACCTGTGATCTATATCTCTGACCCCTAAATTTGTCCTATAAATTTTCTTAAAACAAAAATACCTCAGAACTTTGGTGTTTCAAATGGGATACCGGGGATTGAACCAGGGTTGGCCACATGCAAGGCAAATGTCTTACCTACTGTGCTATAGCTCTAGTAGGAACTTTGGTATTTCAAAGCTATAAATAAAATGCTCTCACTACATGATGATGACACTAACATTTGAGGTTCAGAATAATAGAATATTTCCTTTTTCCTTTAGTAAATATACTTTACTTTTAATTTTTTAACCCATGAAATAAACATCCTCATTACCAATAAGTATTTATTTCTTTATTTTTGGTTTTGGGGCCACACCCAGTGACACTCAGGGTTACTCCTGACTCTGTGCTCAGAAATCACTCCTGGCTTGGGGCACCATATGGGATGCCGGGGGATCAAATCACAGTCCATCCTAGGTCAGTGCATGCAAGGCAAATGCCCTACCACTTGTGCCACCTCTCCGACCCCTACCAGTAAGTATTTAGAGAAGACTAACCAGTGAATACTTTCTCTGAGAAACAGACCAAAGAGTCTATGATCTTCAAACCACCATGCTAATTTCATACATTGTTAGATAATTCAGTTCAATTCTAAGTAATTTGGAAACTTATAAAAGCACCCTCTATGTATGTATTTGCATAAGCATTTAATCTAAGGCTCCTGAGATAAAATGACTGTCAGCAAATGAATCAGTGAATTGTTTTTAGCAAAAAAGAAAAAAAGGGATAGCCACGTAATAATTCAATTTAATGACTGCATGAGTATAAAGTACTCAGTTAACTATATATGAAACTTTATATTTATCTGAAAATTTCTATTGTTTCTAATACCATGTTCCTTGATAATTCTTTCAAGTAATTTTGAAGCCACATCCAGTGGCACTCAGGGGTTACTCCTGGCTTTGTGTTCAGAAATTATTACTGGCACGCTAGGGGTACCCTATGGGATGACAGAGATTGAATCCTGTTTGGCATTGTGCAAGGCAAATGCCGTATCCATTATATGATCACTCTGACACCTTTTAATTTTTACTAAAGCACTGTAATTGACAAAATTATTCATAGCTGAGTTTCAGGCATATAATGTCCAAACACTAATCCTACCACCAATGTCACCTTTCCTCTACCAGTACCCTCAGGCTCTCTCACATCCCCAAAAGGTCTTCTTCACAGGCAAATTTTATTTTTTAATTGGTTTATTGTTGAGATTGGAGAGATAGCACAGTGGCAGGGCATTTGTTTTGCACCCAAGAAGGACCTGGGTCCAGTTCCTGGCATCCCATATGGTCACCCAGCTCTGCCAGAAGTGATCACTAAGCATAGATTCCAGAGTACATCTTAAGCACCACTAGATAGGACACCAAAATAAAACAAAAGAATGATCCTGTTTACTGAAAATTTCATACACTTTAATAGTTTAAATTTAATTGGATGCAACGAAATATATATATATATATTTTAGTTTTTGGGCTACACCCGGTGACACTCAGGGGTTACTCCTGGCTATGCGTTCAGAAGTTGCTCCTGGCTTGGGACGCCGGGGGATTGGCACCTTACCTCTAGCGCCACCGCCTGGCCGCAACGATAATATTTTTAATTAAATCTCATGACTAAAAAGATACCTGTTCTTCTGCTCCTGCTGTAATAACTGAGCAGCTATTTTCCTCAAATCAGTCACTTCCTTCAAGTCTTCATCCTCTTCATCTGCAAGAGACTGTTCTTTTGCAAGTCTGAAAGGCAATACAAACAGTTATCCAAAGAAGTGCAAAAAACTCCCTGCCTCCAGAAACAGAAAATATTTCGGTTTTAATACTCTATCTATGAAATTTAAAATCCAAATATAATTATGTTTAAAATATTAAAATAAATATGTGAGAAATAAGATGATATCTATCCTCTTTAATTAAAAAAGAGGGATACTGGTAATATTGGAATAAATATTACCTAACCTAGTGCTACCAGATATGGCCCAAAACAAAGTAAAAAGAAATTATTTTTACAAAACCACTTAGGATATATCTGAAATGATTATTCAGTATTTGATTAAAAAACCTGGAGCCATAGCACAAGCAGTAAGGTGTCTGCCTTGTCTGCATTAGACTAGGATGGATCGCTGTTCGATCCCCCGGTGTCCCATATGGTCCCCCAAGCTAGGGGCTATTTCTGAGCGCATAGCCAGGAGTAACCCCTGAGCATCATTGGGTGTGGCCCAAAAACATATATATGTATATGTATATACATATATATGTGCATAATTGCTAAAAAATGTTACCAGTAAAGTCATTTGAAAGATGCACAATAAAGAGAAAAGAAATTTTCAGGGATCAGAAATAGTTCACTACACATCCTAAATTCTAGTGGATTTAATCTATGGATTTAATGTGGTTTAAGAAAGAACTTTACAGTCTCCAATTCAACTTCCTTATTTGTCCCTCACAGGACAAAATCTACAGTGCAGAATTTAGTATTAAATACTAAAACTGAGAATGCATGAATAGTCATGGAATATTGCAGAGACCAAGCGTTCTCTCCTTTCCTTCCAGCCGCAATGAAAGAGTGATTGATATAAAGTGATATATCATATTCTATCATTTCTTGTTATAAGATAGAACAGACCCAAAATATGACTATTTTAAGAAAGCATAAAAGTAAATAACTTTGAAATTACAGCCTAACAAAATGAAAGTTATGATTCAAAAGTCATAATACCTGAATATTAAGACATTTTAAAATTTGCTTCTTGGCTTTACTGTTGCTGCAATATTTTCCATGTTAAACAAAGAGGTTTCAAAGAACTCAAATAAAGTTAATGAATATTATGTTATAAATCTGAGGTGATATTATCATAACTCTTCTGGAACAAAAAATGGCATAAGCTCAACTTTATGTGCTTTGTAGAATTTTCAGTTTAAGTATTACAGAAGGAAGTATTTATGAATTAACTAAATACAACAGGTAAAAGAACAAAAATTATTTTTCTCAAGTAATCTTTCAAATAGAAGTATCAAAGATATTCTCATGTTATAAATATTTAAATTTGGTAGATTGTGTGCACTAACCTTTTTTCACCTGGCAGTTCTTCATTTTTTTGAAATTTTTCAGCAACTTTCTCTTTTCCCTGACATGAAGAAGTATAGTTTTAAATGTTATGGCCACATTTGTGAGATAAAATAATATATGATTAGTATTTGTTGAACATTTTTTACCTTAAAAAAAGAGACAAATGTTCCAATTTGTGAATCTCCTTGTTCAGGAACTGCTACATCTTCTGTAGAGTGGTCAATAAAATCATGCACCTCCTGGTCTAAGTATAGATTATTTATTAGAATAGAAGAATAGCAAACTGTGCTCTGACGTGCATTGTTTAGAATAAATATTTTTCTTAAAAATAAACAGAAACTATAGAAACCAAACATTGAATTGATTTTAACTAAAAAGTCCATTTTAATAAGGACTAAATATATAAAAATATAACAGATACTATATGAATTACCTTTATGACAATCAGGTTTACTTCCTGTCATTCCTGTGTAACTGTCATTCCTTAATGTCTGTTCTCTATTTGATTCTGAGACTTGAGAGTGAAGACTGATTGTGTCATCGTCTGAAGGCTGAAATAAAAAAACACAAGAAAGAAAATTTGAAGATATGTTGAAGATTCATTTGTTACTTTTACTTGTGATATATATTATCTGCTCTACATTCCAAGTTTTCAAACCAAAAATTAATGTTCATTGATTTCTTTTAAAATTATCCAGACCACATTTTTCATAAGAAGTCTAAAATGAAATAACAAGCATATGTTTTATCTAACTGTAAACATGTGGTCAAATATCTATTTCAATGTGCTCATACAATTTCAAAACAGGTCATCAATAGAAAATACTTACTTCTGTTGTAGATAATCGTTTCTCTCCATTATCACTTCCAATGCCAGAATCAGGACCATGATTTTTATTTGGGTAAAAATCTTCCATACTATGAAAACAGAAATTCTAATGGTAATGAGAATTTTCTTTTTAAATAAATGATAGGTCTGAAATGCAAATTTCTGGATAATACAGAATATATTCTTTAAAAATATTTGTGGGCTAGAGTGATAGTATATGGGTACTTGGCTTGTATACGCTGACCTTGGTTCAATTCTTGTACCACATATGGTCTTTTAAGCACCACCAGGAAAGATCTCTCGAGTCATAGTCATATGTGATTCCCCAAATCAAACAAAACAAAATTCTCGTGATGCTAAAATCATTAAGGATACAATAAATAAAATGGTAATAATCTATAAAATTCTTTATTCATATTCCACACATTTTTTCATGAACTGGTTGTAAAGTGACAATTGTTAACAATAGCATATTACTTCTGAGATACTGATAAAAGCAAACTGTTATAGCAGAAATATAATCTCTATACATGCACACCCATGTTTGACGAAGTGTTATTTCCAATTGTCAAGACCTGGGAGAAACTAAATATCCAACAGCAGATGAATAAAATATTATATGTATATAAACAACAGAATACAATTCAGTTATGAAGGATAAAATATTGGGGTTTGCAACAATAGGATGGACAAAAGGGTATTACATTTAGTAAAATAAAGAGATGCAGTATACAGAGATATAGAGCAAATGAACTAAATAAAATTTTAGAAAAACTTTCATACTATAAGCCAAAAGAAAGGGGAAAGAAATAAGCAAATTGGGCCAAAAGGGTCAACTGTATGGTAAAACACAGAACTGAGACTTTAGTAATGAACTTCATGTATTAAGTTGATTTTCTGTGGTGCATACCTAAAACTTGTATAATATTTTATGCAATGCTACTTCAGTTTTAAAAATCTAAAACGAAATTGAAAATTTCATCTTGATAAATAGCTTTCTGATCTCCTTACTGGTTTGGCCAATTACATAATACAACTTTAAAATATTTTAAAGTGCTGCTACAGATGTGAGGAGAAAGGGGCTCTCATTCCCAATAAAACTAGAAATTGAACTTCTATATGATCTAGGAGCAATACCACTCCTAGGAATATACTCTAGGAACCCAAAAACCATAATTTTAAAAAGTCCTCTGCATTTCTATGTTCATTTCAGCACTATTTACAATAGCCAGAATCTGGAAACAACCCAAGGGCTCAAGAGTGGACAAAAAAAAAAGCTTGTGGAATAATACACAGCTGTAATGAAAAATAAAGCCAATAAATTTGCCTATAATGCATGGATATGATATTATTAAGTTGAGTGAAATGAGTCAGAATAAAAGGGAGAGACATAGAATAATTTTACTCATGTGTGGAGTATAAGAAAAAAAAAGCATGGTAATAATATTCAGAGAAAATAGAGATGAGGATCAGAGATGAGGATCAGGAGGATCATTCCAGGATAGAAAGCTGACCACAACTAATGGAGAAGTGCAGTTAGGGTAGAGAAGGGACCACTAAGACAATGATAATTGGAACTGGTCACATAGAATAAGAACTAGGTGCTGGGGCCGGAGAGATAGCATGGGGGTAGGGCATTTGTCTTGCATGCAGAAGGACAGTGGTTCGAATCCCGACATCCCTTATGATTCCCCAAGCCTACCAGGAGCAATATCTGAGCCTAGAGTCAGGAGTAGCCCCTGAGCGCTGCCAGGTGTGACCCCCCCCCAAAAAAAACAAAAAAAAATCTGTATTTTGTATTATTCAATAATATAAGATAAAAAGGGGAGTAACACTAAGTGTTCTGGACTACACTGATCACAAGAGATAAATTTAAAAATATCTATTCTAAAGCCAGAAAGAATAAGATTATATGCCTGAAAATAAAGCTAAAGTTAAATATAAAGTGTTACAGGAAAAGAGAAATCAACAAATTCTTATAAGATTAGAAAAGGCCTTACCCATGGTGCCAGAAAATAATAATAATAACAATAATAATAATGATAATAATAATAATATAGTGTAGATAAGGCACTTGCCTGCATGCCACAACCCTGGTTCAGTCCCAAGCACCCTATCTTGTTCACAGAGGCAGGAGAAAGCCTTGAGTACTCACATGTACTCATATGAAAGAACTTACATGAAAGAAAATATGTTACCCAATGAAGCAGATTTTGAGTTTAGTCATGTAAGATGAAGACAGGAAAAATAAATTGCATTTATTAATATACTGTCCATACTGTCTTAGGTATGTGCTAAGTGCACCTCCTTTTACTTGTAATATAATACGCAATTTAATGCATTATTATTTTAAAAGAGAGTATTTTGAACCCACGTCTCCCTTGAATATGTATCTCATTTGCTTGCCTCCATTAATTTACTGCTTACATTCTCCTGAACACATTTCCCCTCTTTCTCTACCTTCACATCTTTCTAAATATATTTCAATAAAAACTACCTTGCATCACAAAAAATAAATACATGAATAAAAGTGAGGAAAACAAAGCTTATAAAGGTCGTTCCTTTATGAGTAAGAGGTATATCATATTTTCAAAATATTTATTAATCTTGGATGATAATGAATCATTAGTATTTAAACAGGCTCAGAAAGATTAAACATTAATATATAAGTCATAGAAGAATTAGAGATTAAATCATGATTAGAAATGAAATCCACTGAAATCCTCTAAGCAATTATATACTTCCATGTACTAAAATATATATTCATGTATTTTTAGTAGATGAGGAATCATATGGATAAGGCAAAATATTAAGCACTCTATATACTTCATTTCCTTTAATTTTGACAGCATTTATATGCTTACTTGCCTTTTGAAAGAGAGAAAACTAAATGCCAGAGACAATTACATTTATTAAAAGTCAGAGAAGGACTGCAAAAACATTATGTTAGATTATAGAAGTTGACAAACTACGATACCTATTTGTGTATAACTGAAAGTTTAACACTATTCAAGGCATTCTAAGAACCAAGGGCATAATTGCATGCAAATATGGAAGTACTTTTGAAAAGCTTTCTAAGTTCTTTATGAACTGTGAATAGGAAAATAGCACAACTAACAGTAAACTAATCAGTTCACTCCATTGGTCTACACTGCCTAATATGGAAGTCATTTATTTAGCTACAGTAAGAACTTGAAATGTATCTATTACAAAATAAAAGAAGCTAAGAATGCAAACTGCAGAACAGATTTTAATTTCATGTTCATATGAACATTTGGCTGTACAGTACTGAATAATATAAAAGTAAAAATTATAAAACTAAAGCAATTTTGATTTTTATTGGTAATTTTATTTAGTAGTAAAACAATTTGTGATTTAAATGTAATTGTATAAAAGAACTTTATTTCAATTTTTAATTGTTTAAAAATATTTGGGGCCCGGGAGATAGCATGGAGGTAAGGCGTTTGCCTTTCATGCAAAAGGTCATCGGTTCGAATCCCGGTGGCCCATATGGTCCCCCGTGCCTGCCAGGAGCAATTTCTGAGCATGGAGCCAGGAGTAACCCCTGAGCACTGCCGGGTGTGACCCAAAAACAAAAAAAAATATTTAAAATACATTTGTTACTTACATTACTTTAAATAACAATGTTTTTAGACCACCACTAAAATATATTCTACCTGCAACTTTTTATCACTGCTGCAATCACTATATCTATGACCCTTCAATATCAGCAGTATTGCAATAACCTATTATTCCTGTGCTTCTACTTTTTTTTCTTTTAATCTGTTAAGAATCAAAAGTATTAAAAAATGAAGTAGATATTATACACCTGCTTCAAACTAGCCAATGATTTTCCCACTGTAAAGTTCATGCTCCTTGAGCCCTATGTTTCCAAAACCAACTTAGGTCATTTTACCATTCAGCTACTCTGCTCATAAGCTACTAGCTTCCTTTCAGTTTTTTTTTAAGATACTAAGTTTCTTCTAAAAACGTAAGGCTTTGTGTATGCCATTCCTTTAGCTTAAAATGCTATTCCCCTCAATTTCACTAAAACAGATCATTTTCCTTTGATCAAATCTAGACTTGTAACTTCATCTTTCAAAGCTATTCTATTAACTACCCACTTAAAATATTACTTTCCTTCAGATTTCACCAAAACTTTAATTGTTTAGAGATTGATCCATTGTTAATAGGTGAGTTACATGGCATCCAAGACCAATGAGTATGTCATTCAATGAAATACAGAATATACCATTAGGCATTCAATAGATATTTATGAAGTAAACAAAATGTTCATTAATAAATGTTGGAATTATAGTAAATTAACTTATATCAGATACAAAGTAGACTATACATATTAGAATATTAATTCATTCTTACTTTTTGTAAAATTGTTGGGTTCTACTAAACTTCATAGATATCAAAATAATCCTGGTATTTAAATCTACTGAGGAAACAAAATTATTCAAGAAATTGTTTGGGGAATTCAAGAATGCTCACTGTTAACAACAGTAGAGAATCATACTACCATTTCAGTAATTCTAATTTTTTCACAAGTATGAGAAAATTTTCAGTATTTTAGACAGGGGAATATTTACCACCTTATGTAGACTCAACTCCGCTCATTATTAATCATATTACTACATGAAATTTTTATTAAACATATCATACTAACCTGCATCTTTAAAGGTTGTATTGAAAATAAAATATTAAATCTACTATTTTAAATCTCATAGGGAAACAACACTGATATTATACAGAATATCAATTATAAGTCAACTTTGGCCCAAACATAAAGAGTATAAAAAAGACAAAAGGGAAGTATAGTTTCCCTCTTCAATTTAGATCAATGCGGAATTCAACTTATACCAAAAAATGATAATGATAATTGCAAGTAGAGAGAAATTAGTTTTCCCACCTTTTTAGTGTCAAATGCTTTTTAACCTACTAAAGTGTTCATACTTTTTTTTTTTTGGTTTTTGGGCCACACCCGGTGATGCTCAGGGGTTACTCCTGGCTATTCGCTCAGAAGTCGCTCCTGGCAGGCACGGGGGCCCATATGGGGAACCTGGGGATCGAACTGCAGTCCATCCTGGGTTAGCGCAGGCACCTTATCTCCAGCACCACAATGCACAATTTATTCTAATAACCAAAGTTTGTTTTGTGATGATGATACTTCACTTCAGCCAATTACTAATTTAAACATACTTCTAATCAAAGTTTGTTCAATACATTTAAGATTAATAAACTTCCTTCAGAGTATATCAATCCATCATGAAATAAGACTATATTACATTACCTGTCTGTGAGAGGCTGGGAGGGCACTCGTTTACTTAATGATGGAAGATCCAAAGAATCTGGTTTCTTATCCATTCTGCAACATGCTTGTATATTTAAGTACTTAAATATGTGCACTTTGCCCTTTAAACAAATCTGTCAAAAATAATGATAAGTTTTTTAATGTTTAATTGGGTCACTATGAGATACAGCTTCAAAATTGTTCATGATTGATTTTCAGTCATATAAGGTTCCAATACCCATCTGCCTCACCAATATCCTGTTTCCCTCCCACCTTACCCCCAGTCTCCATCTAATGGCAAATACTCTCTCTCTCTCTCTCTCTCTCTCTCTCTCTCTTTTAGGTACTGTTACTGAAAGAGTAATATACATATTATTTGAGGTGAGGAGGGGAGAATTAATATATAAGAGCAGATATAAATTTCATGTATCAACATTTAATATATTTTAAAAAGATATGTGTAGACATTATAATCGCTACATTTCGTAAATTTATAATATGTACATATTTCTCAGACTAGTTGAAATATCTGCTAAAAGTGGTACATATAAATTGTACAGCCCTCTCCATTCTTATTAGAAGAAACTAGTTAATTTGTATTTTACTTATTTTGTTTTTATTTAAAGCACAACAGGAGCCGGAGTGATAACACAGTTGGTAGGGCATTTGCCTTGCATGCAGCTGAATCCAGGTTCTATCTCTGGCTTCCCATATTTTCCCCTAAGCCTGCCAGGAGTGATTTCTGGGTGCAGAGCCAGGAGTAATGCCTGAGCACCACTGGATGTGGCCCAACAACCAAAAAAATTGATAAATAAAAGCACAATATACAAACATTTAAAAATGTAAGAAAAATATCCTTATTAGGGAAAAAACTATTATTCATCATAGTAGTGAGAACAGAAAAAGTAAGCCATATATATTTTTTTCTTTTATGAATGGAGTTGTTTGGCACACCCCATAGGATTCTCATGGGCTATTACTATTTCTCTGCTCTGGAGTGACTGTGCAGTGCTTGAGGCGGGGAGCATATGATGTTGTTGGAGATTTGAACCAGTGTTAGCCACATGCAAGGCAAGTGCCTTAACCCCCTGCACTATCCCTGCCCTTCATGCTAATTTTTTAAGTCTATAAAAACTATTGGGTCTTAAGTAAATATTAGAAGAATATTAAATCAAAATATAGTGCAACTGAATCTGTGAATGATTTAAACAAATGTCAGTAAGAGTAAGATGATACATTAAAATATATGTCAATTCATTTAACAATAAAAAGTTATTTGGTGGAGAAAAATAATGAGGCATAAAATACTAAGTGACAAAAAGGCTTTATGGGCTGGACACATAGTTCAATAGAAGGACACTTGTCTGGCACACAACTGAAGTAGGTTCAATCCTTAGCAACCCATATGTTTCCCAGATTCCCACCAAGACTGATCCTAAGTACAGTGCCTAATCCCTGAGCACAGCCCAGGTGTAATGCATGCAAGACCAACACCTTACACATTATGTAAACTCTCCACCTGGCACATTTGCCATACTAATTCATATAGTGTTAGTAATCAAAAGAGTGATTATCAACACTAATAAGAAAATTTTAGTTTATTAGTACTCAAGACTGATAACAAAATTTTGATAACTCCATTTTATATCTTTTAACCTCCAGACCCCAATTTCAGTTATTTCAGATGCTTTTCCACATACAAGGTCTGTTGCAATTCATTTTTATCTTTTTTTGGACCACACCCAGTGACGCTCAGGGGTTACTCCTGGCTATTCGCTCAGAAGTCGCTCCTGGCAGGCACGGGGGACCATATGGGGAAACGGGGGATCGAACAGCGGTCCGTCCTAGGTTCGCGCAGGCATCTTACCTCCAGTGCCACCGCCCGGCCCCCGCAATTTTTAATTATAAGCTTTGTTCATTGAAAATTTGCTAAGAAAAATAAAGATTTAAGACTTTTTGCATTACCACTACAACTATCACCTATCATATACACAAACATTACCATCATCCTTTCCCAATCCCTAATAGCACACATAAACAAAAATTCAAGCATTCTCTGTGGCTTTGAAGGACTTTTTACGTCCATGTCTTTTTTCACATAGAAGATAATGTATCAATTCCAGTTTTATAGGGCTGTCATAAGAATTAAAGGAACACATGTGAAGCATTTTCAACAGTTTATGTAGCATGGTATATGATATATAAATCTATTACAGTATTACAAGGATAGGCCAAACCCAACATGTCCCTAAAGGTTTTTCACTAGATGTTAAGAAGTCTTTTCACAATGTATAACTTTGGTATGTGGAAATATGATTCTGAAAGATATTGTGGGTCTTGGAGAAACTGTTACCATTGCCTTACAGGTGGAAGATTACCCAAATGTCCACTCCACTAGACTTTTTATAATAAAATTACATCCTAATTGACAAAGTCATATAGACATGAGCAGGTTCCTGGAAGTTCATGTAATCTGTGACCTGGCTAGAAATGATGACAAACTTAGGAAAAACAGCCTAGAACTAAGCCTAAAAAAAGCACACTAGAGCAAAGGAATCTCAAAAGTTCAAGAATATAAAAAATTTAAAAAGTAAAATCTTAGCAAATGGAATTCAATAGCACATAAAAGTAGTCACATATCATGATCAAATGGGTTTCATCCAAGGATGCAAGTTGGTTCTGTATACACAAATCAACTTCATGCAGCACATCAGTAAATAAAACAGATAAAAATCGTATCATTTCAATCAATGCAGAGAAATGTACTGACATGATAAAAACCCTCAGCAAAATAAAGGTTGAAGGAGCCTTTCTCAATATATCAACAAATATTATAAAAAGTCAGAGCCAATATTGAAAGAGAAAGTTCCAATTCTCCTTGCCAGCAGTGCATCAGTGCATCCACCCCACCAAGAAGGGTATGGATCATAATTTTAACTATCTTGTCATTTCCCCAAGTCCATAATATTCTGACTCTGAATTTAGATTCACTAGAAAACTAAGATAATCTGCATAGCCTAAGGCAAATGGCCATGCCTAAAGGACTCAGACAAGCAGACCACACTTTAGTGTGCTTCCATTCTTCACGACATTCTTAGCAATTGGTAAGGAATGCAAAGAGTTTTCAAGCGTATATAAAGATTAAAATTTCCTATAAAAATCTTCCACAAAAGGAGCCATATTAATTTAGTCCTATACTAAGTTCCTCCGTACATTCAAGAAATTGTGCTTCTACTCCATGACTTTTAATAATATTTTCTACATTCTAACTCCAAGTCTCAGCATCATCATTTTCATTTTTCAAGATCAGTATTTTCATACTGGGTACCAGAGACAAACACAGAGACCACCCCTCACCATTCCTTCATTAATATTACTTATTGTTAATGCTGGAAAACTGAAAGCATTCCCATTGAAAGCAGGCACAAGGAAAGAATGTCCATTGTCTCCACTCGAATTCCACAAAGTATTAGAAATCCTAGCAACAGGGCCCAGAGAGATATAGCACAGCGGCGTTTGCCTTGCAAGCAGCCGATCCAAGACCAAAGGTGGTTGGTTGGAATCCCGGTGTCCCATATGGTCCCCCCTCCCCGTGCCTGCCAGGAGCTATTTCTGAGCAGATAGCCAGGAGTAACCCCTGAGCACCGTCAGGTGTGGCTCATAAACCAAAAAAAAAAAAAAAATCCTAGCAACAGCAATCAGACAAGAAAAGGAAATCAAAAGAATCCAAATTGGAAAAGAGGAAGTGAAACTCTATTTGCAGATGACAGTGATGATATTCAGTGAAGATCCTAAAGCAGGGGTCTCAAACTCAATTTACCTGGGGGCCTCAGGAGGCAAAGTTGGGGTGATCTTTGAGTGCAAAGTCAGTAGTAAGCCTTGAACATTGGTGGTTGTGACCCAAACAACTAAAGCAAAACAAAACAAAAAAAGATTCCTCTAGGGCAGAGTTACAAAATGTTATACCGAGGGACAGAAATGGTCCACGGGCTGCGAGTTTGAGACCCTTGTCCTAAAGGCTCCAAAAAAAAGTTTCTAGAAACAATAAGCAAATACAGCAAAGTGGTCAGCAAGAAAGTTGATGCACAAAAAAACCAATTTCACTACTTTATTACTACTTTATATAAATAATGAATCAGAGGAATAAAAATATCCAAGAATATATCCCATTTAAAATAGTTTCAAGAAACATCAAAGACGTATAAATCAATTTAATAAAAGAGGTGGGATACCCAAAGCACAAAAACTTAAAAAGACTTAAAAAATTGAAGACTCAGAAAAATCATTCTATGTTCATAGAATGCAAGAATCAATATTTTCCAAATATAAAAAATCTACATTTATAAAGGTTTCATTATGGTGGCAGGATACAGCTGGGTATGGGGAAAGTGTAGAATAGATTCTACATTGGTGAAGGGATGTTGACAGTGGTGGTTCTTGTTCTTTGTGATGTGTGCCAATATATGTGGCATGAGATAAACACTATTGTTTTAATTTGCATCTCCCTGATAATTAGTGATGTGAAGCATTTATTCATGTGCCTTTTGGTCATCTGTATTTATTCTTTGAGGAAATGTTTGTTCATGTTAGATTTGTTTTTGTTAAGTTCTTGTTTTTCTTGTTATTTAGTACCTTGTATATCTTGGAAATTAGACCCTTATCAGATGAATTTTGGATGAAAAGTTCTTCCCATTCCGTGGGTGACATTTGTTTCCTAGTCACTGTTTCCTTTGAGGTGCAAAAGTTTCTCAATTTGTATTTAGTCTAATTTGTTTATCTCTGCTTCCACTTGTTTAGACAGTGGTGCTTCCTCTTTGAACATGCCTTTAATCTGGATGTCATGGAGTGTTTTTTATACATTTTCTTCTATATACCTTAAAGATTCAGGTCTGTTATCAAGTTCTTTATTTTGAGTATGTAAAATTCCTCAGCATTTGTCTAACTGTGAAGCTGTGTATCTTTCCTTCAAGTCTGAATATATGTCTGACTGGTTGAAGTATTCTTGTCAAAGCATCCATTTCATTGAGTTTTGTCACTCTTTCCCAACACTGTCTTTGGGCCTTGAGGGTTGCTTTTGACAAATCTGCTATAAACCTTAAGGATGCTCCTATGTACATAATTTTC
>PVKC010016903.1:0-20517 GCA_004027635.1 Crocidura indochinensis
TGCCTATACAAAAAACAATCAAACAAACAAAAAAACATAAAACCTACTTTGACACACCAGCCTCCCCTTTTGCTCTTTTATTAAATTTATATTTATAGCTTCTGGAAATTGTGATCTACTAATGACAATTACAGCAGCAACTCCACAACCTTTACATGCTGCATAAATACCATACTGACTCTACTACCTTTCTTCAAATCTTTGAAAATGATCGTTGTGTAAAGAAACTCCTCAGATTGCTCTATGTTGAGTATAGTGTTATTTCTTAGTTAAGATTTTATATAGAGATCCATGATTTATAAAGTTATTGATAATTGAGTCTGGTCAACATCATTCAATCCATCAATGTTAAGTTACACCACCAGCATGTTCAGATTCCATTTCCCACCTCCTGCCTGCCACCTTGACAGATACATTCCAAAGTTTAGTAGTTGCAGTTAGAGCTTATGTTTTCATTGTTGTTGAATTTGTGTTTTGAATTTTAACCATTCAATGTTCCCACATCAAAATGTGACTTGCTAATCAATCCTATAGTAGCTCATTCACAATATAACTTTCTAATTATAGACCTCATAGAAATAAATAAAAATTGAATAATCTAATGAACCTTTAACAAAATTTAGAAACATAAAAGTAATTCTGTTGTTTGCTATCAGTAGTTTATATACTATTTCTTGTTCTCCAGAGCTATATGTATACAAGTTATTTGGTTAGAAAGCCTGGTTAGGAGCCATAATGTTTTAGTAATCTTGGTAGTTATTTGACAAACTCATTTTAGTGTACATTCATCAATTTTAGAAACGTAGAATATATTATTAAATGTATTGTTGCAGGGGTTGAAACTGATATTCTATTGCACAAATTATGGACTTAGCCAATTGAGATATCTCTTCAGCCTCAAAATAAATACTATATAGTAGTTATATAAAATCTCATGATAGTGCCATATTAAATTTTCTTTTTTTGGGGGGGACACAACCGGTGACACTCAGGGGTTACTCCTGGCTATTCGCTCAGAAGTCGCTCCTGGCAGGCACAGGGGACCATATGGGGAGCCAGGGGATCGAACTGTGATCTGTCCTAGGTTAGCACAGGCAAGGCAGGCACCTTACCTCCAGCACCACCGCCCGGCCCCCCATATTAAATTTTCATCATAATTGAGCATACAACTTGAGACTCATGTTTCAGAGCTGTAAATATTTTCATCGTTGTTTAAACTGACCTCATTTACTACAATTTAATTGAAATACAATATATACAAGCGTATCTGAAATATTTTAATTAGATGATCAAATTAACTTTCTTCTGTATTGTTTCTCTGGACTCACAGAATATTTCAAGAGGACCGCTGTAAAAATTTCATCAATGGGGGTCGATGGTGTGGCACTAGGTGGTTAACTGGTAGGAGAGAGGGGTCATAGAAATGAATCAAATAAGTCAGAAGACGACCATGTTTAAAAAACTTTGAGAAAAACCCACTCAGAGTCAGTAAATCTGCATCCATTTTTGTATGTTAAAATTTAAATTGGGAAATAAATATAGGTGTAGGTGAAAAGAGTAATCATATAACATGGGCCAAAAAAGCATAAATTGGCAATAATACCCGCTTAGAAAAGCATGAAAACAATGCTACTAAATACATTTAACTTATATCTGTATCTTAGGAAACATCATTTTCAGGCTTTAAAGAGGGAAGATAACATAGGTGTCTACTGGTCATCTTTTGATATCTTGGCAAAAGACCTGATTTTTCTTTATATTTCTTATAAAGCATATTACTTTAAACTGATTTTCACATTTATTTTTCCTCCATTACCAATTAGGAGATAATCATTAAGTTAATTAAGTAAATAAATTTTTCTTTTAAAATGATTTCACATAATTTGATCCTTCCAATATCTTCACAAGGAAGTTTTAAAATTTAGAAATTTAATTTTAATTCCAGATCTCAAGGGAAAAACAAAAATTAATTTTGAACTGGTATAACCTAATGTAAGAACCAAGGAAAATCTATGTTGAAAATACAAATAAATGCTCAAGTAACTAATATTAAGATCCTCCCCAACAGAAAATTAAATTTCAGTTTAAACAGAATACATTAAAATGTCCACATCAAAAATGTAAGAGTCAACACTACTACATTTTACTAGGAAGGAGTAGATAGAGGGTGGGAAACTTGTGCTGATGATGGAAGAACATTAATACTAGTAATGAATTTGGATTTGATATATAAAATTCCTTATAATGTTATTAAAATAATTATAAGTCAAAAAAGATACGTAAAAGATTTTAGGAAAAGTTCACAGTAAAGGGAGAAACGCAGAGTTTAAGAGGTCATTTGATGAGCAGTAATAGCCAGACTTTATCGAACAATATAGTTGAATTCAAATTGTTCGATTGTCCCCTGCTTGATATGATTTATTCATCCAATAGTGTTGACCCTTCCTGAATAATATTTTGTTCTCAAAGAATTTTTGAGTATAGGGAATTTCACCCAGGGCCTCATATATGCTTTATCATTGAGCTACATTCTAAGTCCCAGAGTTTGAATGTTGTTAGGAAAATATTGGGTGGAAACTGTGAGACAGATACAGTACTTTGGACTTATTTTTGTTACAAAATTTTCATTATGCCAAAGAAATGTGAACTGTTAGCTCTTACAAGAATATTATGACAAATTAAGTGTCCTTTTTCCCAGATCAATTTACATATAAAATAAAATATGCAAAAGATAAATATATATCTTGTAGTAATATCTGAAGAATTTTTGAAATTTGGGTGTCTGCCAGAAAATAATGGTCAGATGAGCAGTTTCTGGTTAGATTTCTAGAGATCAAATTTGTATTTTTGGTTTCAATTTACAAGATGTTCTTCTATACCATTACACATAGTACCAAAAGCCTGAGGCAGTCAGGAATATTAGCAATGGGTCAACGTTTTGACTTAAAAGAACTATTTCACCCAAGATTCATACCCTCAAAGAAGATAAAAACACAAGGACAAGGGGAGGTGTTTTCCAACCACAGCATTCCCAATAAACTGAGACAGACAGACAGACCAGTCTTGGGGTCCTCTTTGTGACTCAGATGAGATATTTTTACTCCAGGTCAGTGTGCATGACTTAAGATTATCATGACCACTCTTCTCTGTGGTGGTGCAATTTTCTTGTCAATGAACCACACCTTAAAGTAAAAAACACCACCACCCTGAAAGGTCACAATGGGAAAGCAACATAGAACCCCACCATGGTTAGTGAGTGAAGATGATAGTTCTTAAGATCCAACTAGTATCAGCCACCTGTATCCTATCTTATAATACTTTAGAATATAAATGCTGAAGATGTTCAAGGAACTCAGAAACAATGGAATGGAAGGCCAATAAGACTTAAGTAGATAAGAGAGTATAAATGAGAAAACTTCAAACAGAAATGACAGAAATAAAAAACTTGGTAAGTAAAATAAAAAACAACCTCACTTGAAGACTTACCCAACAGAGTAACTGCTACTATATTTATTCGAGAATAATGGGCAAAGTTTTCTACCAAAAAAGAAATCAAAGTTTGGGTGCACATTATAAACAAGGACTGGGGTGGGGTGGCAGTGGCGGCTGGTCCAATGAGGGCACAGGCGAATTGTGAGTTCACACTGCGCATCTTCCAGGCTGCAGTCACGCACTGTACACGAGGGCGAAAGAAAAAAAAAACTCAAGAAACCTGACTTATCTCTGGTGACATCCTGAGTTAAAACATCATGAGAAGACATATCAAAAGAAATGATCATCAAGAGTTTTTTGAAGGCAGGAACCAGCAATCAAATGGATGGCACAGAAGACGACCTGCTGTGGAATTAAGACTCAGAAGAAAGTGAAGAGTGGAGAAACAGATGTTTCTACCAACTGGGACACTTATGAAAAATTAATTTGAGAAGAATGGAACAACTCTTCAGTGTATCTGATGATGAATGTGACCTTGAAGCATTTTAAATAAATATTGTTACCGGTAATTTTATTTCAGTATTGTTTTTATACCAGTTTACATCGTCAATAAATATTTTTATCATGGCCTCACGTGTTCAACAACATTTTTTGTCAATTACAATGCTTGGTGTAAAACAAAATTTTATAACGATTTTTAATTGAAAATTAAAGGTGTGCATTTTTCATGGGTGTGTTATACTCAAATAAATATGGTAATAAATATGGAATCAGTGAGCTGGAAGATAGATGACCTGAATAACACTTCCAAACAGCAGCATACGATGTTTAATACTCTCTTAAAATAAACAAAGAGAATATGAAAAATCCTCAAAGTAAACAAACACATCACAATAGAGCTTTGACATAAAATGGCCAGAAACAATATAAAAATCATTGGGGTTCCAGAGAGCCAGGAAAATGTTCTGCTATACACTATGAGATGTCTTGGTCATTCCAAGGCAGAGTTAAGTAATGCCATGAAATACTATATCATATATATAGTCTCGATTAGAATTCCAAGTAGGATATTTGTTGCATTAAAGTCCTTTGGAAGGCTATGATGGTGGTGGATGATGGAGGCCATGATGGAGGCCTTTCTCCTCCAGCCCAGGACCACGTTTTTCCAACACCAGCAGGTCTGCAGTTTCATGTAGCAGCAAGGAAATCATCCACAGACAGGTTCCAGGAGATAACAGTTTTATTCATGCCCTAGCCAACATTTGTGGCTTCTCTCATAACGTTTTTTTTTTTTTTTTTTTTTTGGTTTTTGGGCCACACCGGGCAGTGCTCAGGGGTTACTCCTGGCTCCATGCTCAGAAATTGCTCCTGGCAGGCACGGGGGAGCATATGGGGCACCGGGATTCGAACCGATGACCTTTTGCATGAAAGGTAAACGCCTTACCTCCATGCTATCTCCCGGGCCCCTCTCATAACGTTTTTACACTAGATATCTATTCAGCCCTGCATTGTACCTTGTCTTTCAGCCATCTCTCCTCCAGCTACTTCTCCTTCCTCCATCCATGCAAATCCCCCTTTGCCCCTGAGGCCAAACCTTTTGTAACCTCCCCAAGACCCCTTCCAGAAATGGGAGGGTCTTTCTTGTAGCTAAGTTTACACAGGAAGAATGGGGGGATGGGGCTACACTTATTAACCTTCAGTGGATATTGTAACTTGTCTCTAGAGGACTCTGAAATATAAAGAGTTACTTGGATAGTAAGTATATTAATATACATATACATATATACAAATAGGATTTAATATCACATGCCCTTTATTTTTATTTTTTAGTTTTTGGGTCATACCCTGTGATACTCAGGGGTTACTTCTGAGTCTATACTCAGTAATCGCTCCTGGCTTGAGGGACCATACGGGATGCTAGGGACTGAACCGAGGTCCATCCTGGGTCAGCACATGCAAGTCAAATACTACCACTTTGGCCCACACATGCATTTATTTTGTATAAGTTTTCATAAAAGCAAACACATGTCGTGCTCGCTTTGGCAGCACATATACTAAAATTGGAACGATACAGAGAAGATTAGCATGGTCCCTGTGCAAGGATGACATGCAAATTCGTGAAGCGCTCCATATTTAAAAAGAAAAGTAAACATATGTTAATTTTATGAACAATTTACAACCAAATTTATATTTATCAAGATAGCAAAACGAATGTAAAAAAATGATCAAATTCAAATAATCTTAATATTTGATTTTGGAGAGAATATAAACATTTGGTTGGCATTCCGTGAATATTACCTCTATAAAATATGGATATGTTTGTATGAATAATAAAGTGAACAAAAATACTTTACACAAATGCTACCAGCATATTATATGCACATATACATAGGAATAAAATACACTGTGCATTGGCCACGGTGGTGGCACAAGCTGTAAGACATCTTCCTTGCCCACACTAGACTAGGACAGACCACGTTCGATCCCCAGCATCCTATATGGTCCTTCAACGGGAGTGATTTCTGAGCGCATAGCCAGGAGTAACCCCTGAGCATCACTGGTGTGGCCAAAAAACCAAAAAAAAATACATTGTGAAAATAGCCATCTGACTCCCTAGTTTGATTAATCCATAGTTACTGCCTTTATTTATTGAATAAGTGTCAAATTTCAAGGTCTAAAGCAATTGTCCAGAGTTTTAGGTATTTGTCTTGCATGTGACCATGCACTTTTCAATCCCTGGCATCACAAAGGTTCACTAAGCATTACAAGGAGTGATCTCAAACACAAAATCATAAGTAATCCCTGAGCTCTGTCATGTATGTCATATAGACCACTCTCCAATTTAAATATCACTGTTGGTTTCTGAGTTATAAATCATGTGGAACCTATAGCAATGAAATCTTGAGCATAAAACTATTTTATTTCAGGATATATCTATTTTACAGCATAAAAGATAGTCATTAAAGAAACTAGGATCAAACTATAGAATAAATTATATACTCATGATTTAAAACTATTCAAAGTATTCTGTTTATATCTTGCATCAATAGTATGTGATGTAGACAGAGTCTCTGAAACCTGAAAAGTGAAATGGTAACATTTTATCCCAGAATGATTAAAAAACAACCTCAGGTATATTTGGATTGATTCAAGAGCAGAGAATTATGATTAAATTTTGAAATTTTGTTTGAGGAGGAAGCATATTACACATTGATACTGCATATTACAGTTTTTGGAGTTAAAATGGTTTATCCAGATAAAGAAATAGTTTCCAAGAGCATACATAAAGCACAGAGGGTCAATGATGGCAGGTCTAAATTTCTTTTTCCATCCAAGAGGTTATAGGAATGTCTAAAATATATATTTGCTCTTCATAAAATAGCATAACATATATGTCTCCACAATTCTTAGTGTATTGAGCACCAATCATCTCTCATCTTCATAACCTTTGTCCAACCCTGGGGCAAAGGTGGAAGGAGATATAACCAAAATTGTTGAAATTGAAATCGGAGTTGCCTGAAGTGAAAATATCCATTTCATACACCAAAACTGAATTACCATCATTCACCTGGAATTGAAGAAATGACATTTTCTGTCAGATGCATATAATGGACCTTGAAAGGTAGATTGCTGTATTAAATTTTTTTAAAAAGATTGAATATGTTGCTTTAGCAAATTTTGATACAGAGAGCTTGTGAAGATACATAGTGGATATTCCAATGGTACCCTTGCTTTTGCAATTGCCTGAGATATGTACCTCTTTCTAAAACTTTCTCTCACTCTGTGCTTGATCCTATCCAAAATATCTCATTTACCTCTGTTCAGGTACATTTGCTGCTAGCTAAACATCTTTTTTGTTTGTTTGTTTGTTTGTTTGTTTGTTTTTTGTTTTTGGGTCACACCCGGCAGTGCTCAGGGGTTACTCCTGGCTCCATGCTCAGAAATTGCTCCTGGCAGGCACGAGGGACCATATGGGGCACCGGGAATCGACCCGATGACCTTTTGCATGAAAGACAAACGCCTTACCTCCATGCTATCTCCCGGGCCCCCTAGCTAAACATCTTAACATGATTAAAGTTATTCATGCCAATTTAGGATAAGGTGGAATTTGGAATAAAAGATAAAAATTATGGTGGATTTCAAAGCAGAGGGTCAACAAAGTTTGGAACCCAAGTAGAAATATATGCAAACCAATGTTGTATTTTATAGTATTTAATTTGGTAAGTGCACCCCATGTTAAAATCAGCATATAAGTATAACCCAAATGAGGATTAAGTTTCTAGCTATGTAACTGACTCTCTCATGCTCATAAAGGGTAAGTCTATTTACTTTTCAATTAGATGTGTCTGTAAATATAAAACAAGTAAGCGAATTAAGTCTTTAAGAGTAGCATAGTGTAATCTATGTGTCATTATTTCTCTGAGTTTGGTACCAGGATATATTCTACCATGCCATAAGAGGTATCATTAATCCAAATTATATATATATATATATATATATATGTGTATGTATATATATATATATATATATATATATATATATATATATATATACTTTGTCTTCTTAATTTGCTCACTTGGAAAACAAAGTATATTCAGAGGATCTTGAAAGAGTAAAAAGAAATAGTTCAATAAATATTTTATACTATAAAGCAACATATTAATATTTATTTTTCACACAGAAAATAATACCATCTTAGTACCATAATTATTATAGATTATAACCCAGTTCTCCTGTTATTTTTGTAAAGCACTGAGAGTAATACTACCTGAACTACTTTCCTCCTACTCTAGGCTCAAAGAGTGGTGTCGCTTAGGTGTTATCTCATTCCAAATTTCTACACAATTCTATTGGAATGGCTGGATAAAACAATAAGTAAACAAAGTGAGTGATGGGGCTAGAGAGGTTGTGCAAGGAGTAAGGTGTCTGCCTCCCCCAGCAAGCCTAGGATGGACAGCAGTTCGATCCCCCATCATCCCATATGGTCCCCCAAACCAGGAGCGATTTCTGAGAGCATAGCCAGGAGTAACTCCTGAGCATCACCAGGTGTGGCCCAAACCAAACCAAAACAAACAAAAACAAAATCAAAGGGAATGAGTAGATATCTCAAGAAGAAATAAAATGCTCATTCATATATTGTTCTACTATAGTCTCCATCTTTTCTTTGTTTTGATTTGTTTTGTTTTGTTTGGACCACAACTAGTGGCACTCAAGGGTTACTACTGGCTCAGTGTTCAGAAATCGCGTTAGGCTCTTGGGACCATATGGGATGCCAGGAATTGAGCCTGTGTTTGTCCTGGGTCAGCAGCGTGCAAGGCAAACGCCCTACTAATGTGCTATTTCTCCCTCCCTCCATCTTTTCTTATAATGTCCTTTGTTGGGAAGGCTTTCACATTCATAAAAAGTAATCCTGATGAGAATCCTGGCATCTCATATGTCCCTTGAGCCTGCCCAGAGCGATTTCTAATTGCAGAGCCAGTAATAACCCTGGGCACCACTGATGTGACCTAAAAACAAACAAAGAAACAACAACCAAAATGCAACAGTGGAACAAATTCTTTATGTGGAAGCACCAGCATCTTGTATCTATATGATCTGGTGAGTTACTTTGACATTCGTCTTGCCAAATTATGAAACTGTTAAATGCCAAAACAATCCTTCAATTGGAAGTTGAGAAATAAATGTATCCTTATATCTCTAATAAGGCATATATACAGGGACAGATTTTTCCCAGGTAGATCTTTTGACAGGATAAATTGCATTAGTAAATATTTATTTGTTTTTTTTTTCTATATAATAAAATGCAAAATCTATATTTCATTAATTTAAATAATGAAGTAACAAATTAATAGACACAGAGATATGTTTTGATGTCATTGGGACATCACTGTTTATTGATTGTAACTTTGGAAAATTTTGTTCTTTTCTTAATTACAAAGCAGAAGCTATACTCAGGTCCTGGTGCGCATGACTTTTTTGAGATATTATATGTAACTTTTAACTTAAAGAAGTTTCACAAGTATGCTTAGATTTTTTGATAATTATAATTTTAAAAACTCTTGCAAGTGATGTACAAATATATATCACTGCATTTTATTTTCTATCTTGTATGTATTCTTAAACTATGGGAATAATTTTTAAAATATCCCAATCAAAATAATCCCAGAACACAGAGTCAGGAGTACACACCCTGAGCACAGCCTGGTATGGTCTACCACCTGCTACCAAACTAAAGCAAAAACTACACTTTACTTAAGGCTTACAAGTTTTATTAGGTCTACAAATTAATTCAACATTTGTAAGAGCTCTATGTAAGAAAATATCATACATAAGACTAAATGGATATTCTTATCAAAAGCTGAATGTGTATAGACAGTGAAACTCATAAGCTAATATAAGTTTTAAGGCAAATCTTCATGTCTTTCTATGCACATGAAAATTGATATTGTAAAGTATGCATGACCTTAAAAAGTGCTATATATAAATAAATATATCATGAGTCGAATATGTCAGTGATAAAGCTGAAAACCAATACACAGTCTATTATAATTAATCTAAAATACATAAGGTGAAGTCAATATGCAAGTCATATAAAGCATTTAATACATGCAAGTATTTCAGGTTACATTAAAGTTTATTATAATTAAAATTTTAGTGTTTCCTATTTTATAAAGTAGCTCATATATGAAATTAGTGATCTTATTAACATCGAATCTCTTTTCAATTCTGTGCCTGTGGAAGTAGCTTAAGATAACAAAGGTATCAGCTGTCACAAAAAAGTGAGGAATTAGGTAGTACTTAGAATCAGAAATTCTACCTTTGAGAAGGAATGGGAAGTCAGATCCAGATTTATCACTTAAAAATGGGTCAGTCAGAACAAAATGGCTTTGCATGTTGGGGGTTATATGTGTCTATAAATGCTAGTTTATATACATGAACATTGGTGATCATTTATAATTTCATAAACAGGAAGAACAGACTATGATTCTGATGATTAATTTCTTATGTATCTTTGTTTATATAATTAAGTTAAAAACTTTTTTTGGACCACACCTCGTGACACTCAAGGATACTCCTGGTTATGCACTCAGACATCTAATGACTTGGGGGTCCACGTGGGGGACACCGGGATCAAACTGAGGTCTGTCCTGGATCGGCAGTATGCAAGGCAAACACCCTACCACTGCGCTATCACTCCAGTACCATTAAGTTGAAAACTTATTCAGAGTTGCAAATTAATGTCTGATTATGCGAAATACTATTATAATTTCAAGTGCTGGTACTGTGTAAGAATTATCTCTTCTATACAGAAAGAATTGTTTTCCAATTTGAAAAATGTCATTTTTTGGATAAGTCAAATTTCATGGTTATTAAAACGTAGACAAAGATGTCAAAAATTTAGTTAAGGTTGACATACATCACCAAAAATTATTAATACATAAAAATTTTAAATTTCCATTATTTTAAAAAGAAGCTTAATCAAAGTTTAAATTTAATCACGATAGCATTTACATTTATACTATTGAGATCTGAAAGTAAAATTATTTACTATCAACAACATCTGCTACATTCTTCTCATGAGCACTCATCGGCACAAATTAACTTTTCTCTTGTTTGCAAAATTAATGCTAATAATTTAAGAGGCAAAAACTCACAGATATTTGTACACTTTTTAGAGACTTCCAAAATAAAAACAAAACTTTTCTCAAGTTTATATTTATAATTCTTTTTTTATTGGTTTATGGGCCACACCCAATGACTCTTGGGGTTACTCCTGGCAATGGGCTATGTGCTCAGAAATTGCTCTTGGCTAGGGTGACTATATGGACGCCAGGGGATTGAACCACAGTCCATCCTAGTTTAGTTAGTGTGTGCAAGACAGATTACCCTACAGCTTGCGTCATGGTGCTGGCTCCAATATTTATAATTATTGATATTTCAAAAGGGATATAATACTTCAAAATGTATATGGTATGAAGTATAAGATTAATATAGTTATAGGCATGCTACATATTAATTTTAGCAAATAATAGTTATTCTTAGGTCTAGTTTATTAGAAACATTTGATCATTTATTCAGGATAATGATGTTAAATAAATAAAGTCAATACAAGAATCTAGGTTTCTTGACACTTAGTCCTTCTGGTATGCCTTCCAAAACTCAAACTGTCTGAAGACACCTTCAGGAACAAAAATATCTAACTTGTATTAAAAAAAAAAAAGAACTTCTTGATTGTAAAGAGCTACACCTTAACTCCCTAGCTGGCTTCCTGTTTGCCGGCATGCGGGAGCCAAAGAAGACCCCAGCAAATATAAGCTCTCTTGGAACCATGGCAAAGGTAGGCTTGTCCCTTATCACAAGAACTAGGGGTGATTCGTGCCTGTGTTTGAGCACAAAAGGAACACTATAAAGAGCGGCACCTGTGCTCCCTGCCTGGATTCCTGATTTCAGGCATGCAACCGCCAAAGAAGATCCCAGCAAACATAAGCTTTCCAGAGCCAATACAAAGGTAGGATGTCTATGCCATTGACAATTTCTTTTTTTTTCTCCTTTCATTTCACTTCCCCCTGCAATTTCTTTCTATTTTTTCCTACTATGCTTTCACCTTTTCTTTTATTTTTTATTAATATATTTATTTAAACACCTTGATTACAAACATGATTGTGGTTGGGTTTCAGTCATGTAAAGACACCTCCCTTCACCAGTGCAATATTCTCATCACCAATGTCCCAAATAACCCTCCTCCCCATCACACATTAACCTGTTATCTAGACAGGCTTTCTAATTCTCTCATTCATTCACATTGTTATGATAGTTCTCAATGTAGTTATTTCTCTAACTGTACTCATCACACTTTGTGGTGAGCTTCATGTAGTGAGCTGTAACTTCCAGCCCTCCTCTCTTTTGTTTCTAAAATTATTGCAAGAATGTTTTTTATTTTTCTTAAAACCCATAGGTGAGTGAGACTATTCTGCATCTATCTCTCTCCCTCTGGCTTATTTCACTAAGCATGATAGATTCCATATACATCCATGTATGGGAAAATTTCATGACTTCATCTCTCCTGGTGGCTGCATAATATTCCATTGTGTATATGTACCACGGTTTCTTTAACCATTTATCTGTTGAAGGGCACCTTGGTTGTCTCCAGCATCTGGATATTGTACAGTGTGCTGCAATGAATATAGGTGTGAGGAAGGGATTTTTGTATTGTATTTATGTGCTCCTAGGAGTGATATAGGAGTTCTTAGGAGTGATATAGCTGGGTCATATGGGAGCTCATTTTCCAGTTTTTAGAGGAATCTCTGTATCATTTTCCATAAGGGTTGGACTAGATGGCATTCCCATCAGCAGTGAATAAGAGTTCCTTTGTCTCCAAATACCCGCCAACATGACTTGTTCTCATTCTATGTGATGTGTGCCAATTTATGTGGTGTGAAACATTACCTCATAGTTGTTTTGATTTACATCTCCCTGATGATTAGTGATGTGAAGCATTTTTTTCATATGCCTTTTGGTCATTTGAATTTCTTTTTTTGTCAAATTGTCCATTTCCTCTTTGAAATTTTTGATGGGATTAGATTTTTTTCTTGTAATGTTCTGTCAGTGCCTTCAATATTTTAGATATTAGCCCCTTACCTGATGGGTATCAGGTGAATAGTTTCTCCCACTCAGTGGGTGGTTCTTGTATCCTGGGCACTATTTTCTTTGAGATGCAGAAGCTTCTCAGCTTAATATTTTCCCATTAGTTTATTTCTGCTTCCACTTGTTTGGAGAATGCAGTTTCCTCCTTGAGGATGTCTTTAGTCTCTTCGTCATGGAGGGTTTTACATGTGTGTTGTTCTGATAACATTATAGTATCAGGTCTGATATCAAGGTCTAATCCATTTGAATTTTGCATTCATACATGATGTTAACTGGGAGTCTAAGTTCGCTTTTTTGGCAAGTGGATAACCAGTTGACCAATGCAACTTGTTGAAGAGACTTTCCTTTCTCCATTTAAGATTTCTCGCTCCTTAATAAAAAATTAGGTGACTTAATGTCTGGGTCTCTTGGACTCTGATAATTCTTATTTCATTTCTGTTGAATTTATCAAGGCCTGAAAGGTCTACTTTAAGACAAGACAGGCCAAAATTCACACCAAACTTCTACACTAAGATGTTATTTAATGCCATGACAAATACATCTCTCAACATCAATGGAATAAATGCACCAGTCTAGAGGCACGTAGTCACAAAATAGATCAAAATATTAATCTAACATTTTTCTACCTACAAAAACACATCTGTATAGTCCAAACAGATATAGACTCATAATCAAAGGATGGAAGATAATCATCCAAGCAAAAACACCCATAAATAGAAGGAGAGGTCACATTAATACTGATGTCGCAGGCTTTTGATTCAGAAAAATCATGAGGGACAAAGATGGACATTTTGTACTAATCAAAGATATGTAAAGCAAGAAGAAATCACACTCCTAAAATAAATGCACCCAATTATGGCCCAGCAAAATATATAATGCAATTGTTGACAAACCTGAAAGTAGATAACAATGGCAATATAATAATAGTCTCAAATCTGCCCAGACACTCCATCCCCAGAAAACTGGATATACCTTCTTTTCCAATTCAAATGGGTCATTTTCCTTGATAGTCAACATGCTGGTTCATAAAATATATCTTCACATATTCAAGAGAATAAATATTGTACAGAATACCCTCACTAGTTAAAAGGAACTGAAATTAAAATTGAACTACAAAGAGACATAGAATAAAAACTTTTACACTCAGAAATGAAACAGATCAGTAGTGAACAATCAGTGGGTCAGAGATGAAATAAAAAAAGATATCAAAACATTCATGGAAATAAAAGACAATGAATTTATAAATTGTCAGAATTTATGAGACACAAAAAAAGCAGCACTAAGAGAAAATTTTATGGCCTTGCGAGCACACATCAGAAAGAAGGGGTCTATATAAGAAGTTTAATGACGGCCCGGGAGATAGCATGGAGGTAAGGCGTTTGTCTTTCATGCAAAAGGTCATCGGTTCAAATCCCGGTGCCCCATATGGTCCCCGTGCCTGCCAGGAGCAATTTCTGAGCATGGAGCCAGGAGTAACCCCTGAGCACTGCCGGGTGTGACCCAAAAACCACACACACACACAAAAAAAGAAGTTTAATGACACAGCTTTTAAAATTAGAAAATGATCAACAAAAGGAATCAAAATAGGTAGACAGAAACATATAACAAAGCTTAGATCAGAAATTATTGAAGTGAAAATCCAATGAACAATCCAAAAGATCAATGATAGCAACAGTTGGTTCTTTGGAAAAATAAACGAAGTTGATAAACCACTAGCAAAACGCACAATGAAATGGATAGAGAAACTTAATATACAGAATAATAAATGAAAAGGGGGAGATAACTACAGATACTACAGAGATTCAAAGGAAATCAGAGACTCCTCTGAGGAACTCTATGCCAAAAAACATGAGAATCTGGAAGAAATGGATAAATTCTTGGACTCTTTTTTTTGTGGTTTTTGGGTCACACCCGGCAGTGCTCAGGGGTTACTCCTGGTTCCATGCTCAGAAATTGCTCCTGGCAGGCATAGGGGACCATATGGGACACCGGGATTCGAACTGATGACCTTTTGCATGAAAGGCAAATGCCTTACCTCCATGCTATCTCCCAGGCCCCCTTGGACTCTTAAAATTGTCTATGGTTAGGTTGCCTGCCTTGCCTGCGCTAGCCTAGGACGGACCGCAGTTCGATCCCCCGGTTTCCCATATGGCCCCCCAAGCCAGGAGCAATTTCTGAGTGCATAGCCAGGAGTAACCCCTGAGTGTCACCTGTGTGACCCAAAAATAAAAAAAAAATTGTCTACGGTTAAACCAGGATAATCTTGCATTTCAAAATAGACAAATCACTACTGAGGAAATTAAAATGGTCATCAAGAGTCTTACCCAAAACAAAAGTGCAGCCCCAGATGGATTCACTAATGAATTCATTTCAAACCTTTCCAGAGGAACTTCTCCCAATCCTTTCAGGATATTTCATAAAAGTAAAGAAACAAGAACACTCCCAAATAGTTTTTAAAAAGATAACTTCATGTTGATACCATAATCAGACAGATAAGATGCAAAAAATGAAAACTACAGACCAACATCCCTGAAGAACACAGATACAAATCTCCTCTTAAATTCTGGAAGATAGGATAAATAGTATAAAAACATGATAAGTTTCATTCCAGGAATGCAAGGATGTTTTAACATAGGTAAATCAATCAACATAATACACTGTGTGAACAAAAAGAAAAATAAAACCATCTTATCATATCAATAGATGCAGAGAAAGTAATTGACAGCGTCCAACACCATTCTTGATAAAATCTCTCATCAAGATGAAAATGAAAAGAAAGTTTTTCAATGTAATCAAGACCATCTACCACAAGCCAACAGCAAATGTTGTTCTCAATGGTGATAAACTATAAGCATTAATTCTAAAATCTCATACAAGACAAGGAGTGGCAATGCTCTTGCCACTCCTTTTCAATATTGTGCTGGAAGTTCTTACCATAGCAATTAGGCAAGAAAAAGATATCATGGGCATCCAGATAGGAATGGAAGAAGTCTAGTTCTCACTGTTTTCAGATGACATAACATATTTAGAAAACCCTAAAGACTCAAAAAAAAAACTTCTAGAAACAATAGATTCATATAGCAAAGTGTCCGGCTACAAAATTAACACACAAAAACAGTTGCCTCCTTACCCACCAATAATGATAGAGAAGAAATGGACATTAAAAAATAACCCAATTCACATTAGTGTCACAAAAACTCAAATATCTTGAAGTCAACTTTATTAAAGAAGTGAAGGATTTATATAAAGAAAACTACAAGGGGCCCGGGAGATAGCATGGAGGTAAGGCACTTGCCTTTCATGCAAAAGGTCATCAGTTCGAATCCCGGTGCCCCATATGGTCCCCCTTGCCTGCCAGGAGCAATTTTTGAGCATGGAGCCAGGAGTAACTCCTGAGCACTGCCGGGTGTGACCCCCCCAAAAAAAGAAAACTACAAAACCTTGCTTCAAGAAATAAAATAGGCCCCAAGGAAATGCAGACACATAACCTGCTCAGGGATTTGGCAGGATTAACATCATTAAAATGTCAATACTCGGGGCTGGAGAGGTGGCACTAGAGGTAAGGTGTTTGCCTTGCAAGCGCTAGCCAAGGAGGACTACGGTTTGATCCCCCAGTGTCCCATATGGTCTCCCCAAGCCAGGGGAAATTTCTGAGCGCTTAGCCAGGAGTAAACCCTGAGCATCAAATGGGTGTGGCCCCAAAACCCCCAAAAATGTCAATACTCCCCAAAACATTGTACAGATTTAATGCAATCCCTCTAAGTATATCCGTGATATTCTTCAAAAAAGTGAATCGAACACTACTGAAATTCAGATGGAACAATAAACACCCACGAATATCTAGAGCAACCCTTGGGGAAAATAATATGGGAAGCATCACTTTCCCTAACTTTAAACGGTATTAAAAAACTTTAGTTATTAAAACAGCATTGTCTTGGAATAACAACTGTCATGTCAATGGAATAGAGTATTCACATAATGCTCCCCATTATACAATCAAGTAATCATTTATAAAGGGGCAATAAATTAAAAATAGTGCAAGGCTGTCCTCTTCAACAAGTGGTATTGGGACAAATGGTTAGTCACCTGGAAAATAAAACAAAACAAAACAAAAACAAATGAACTCATATCTCCATTTAACACCCTGCACAAAGGTCTAATGCAAATGGATTAAAGACATTTATATCAGACCCAAAATGATAAGGTATATAAAACAATGCATCGGTAAAACACTCCAAGTCATTGAAACTAAACACATATTCAAGAAAGAAACAGCACTCTCTAAACAAATGGAAGCAAAGATAAACATATGGGACTGTATTAAACTGAGAAGCTTCTGCAACTCAAAGGAAATAATGAATAGGATAAAAAAAAGTCAAAAGGCACATGAAAAATGCTCAAATCACTTATCATCAGGGAGATGCAAATCAAAACAACAATGAGGTTCCATCTCACATCACAGAGAATGTCACACATCACAACATTGTTGAAGAGGCTTTCTTTGCTCCATTTAGGATTCTATAGAAAAAAATAATTATCTAAACAAGTGAAATAAAATTAAATTATTCTACAGTTTTTCCTTTTTTGGTATTTTTTCTAACTATATTTTATTTATGCACCATGTTACAAACATGTTTGTAGTTGAGTTTCTGTCATAAAATGTACTCTCCCCATCACCAGGGTCCCAAATATCATTCCTCTCCCACCCCCTCCTTGTCTTCGGTCAGGCATTCTATTTCTCACACACTAACATCACAATAGTCATTAGTGTAGTTTATTCTTTAACACTCTGTGTGGTAAACTTCATATCGTAGGCTGGTCCTTCTAACCCTCTTCTCTATTTTCTCTGGGTATTATTAAAATACTGTCTTCTATTTTTCTTAAATCACACAGTTGACTGATACTATTCTGTATCTCTCTCACTCTGACTTATTTCACACAGCATAATAGTCTCCATGTACCAAAAATCAAAAAAAAAAAAAGTTCTCGGGGGCAGGGCGGTGGCGCTGGAGGTAAGATGCCTGCCTTGCCTGCTCTAACCTAGGACGGACTGCGGTTCGATCCCCCGGTTCCCCATATGGTCCCCTGTGCCTGCCAGGAGCGACTTCTGAGCGAATAGCCATGGATAACCCCTGAGTGTCACCGGGTGTGGCCGAAAAACCAAATATATATATATTTGGTTTTTCGGCCACACCCGGTATCTATATCTATATCTATATATATATATATATCTATATCTATATCTATCTATCTATCTATCTATATATATATATATATATATATATATATATATATTTTCCATGTACATCATATACAGGAAAATTTCACGACTTCATTTTTTCTAAAAGCTGCATCGTATTCCATTGTGCATATTTACCACATTTTCTTTAGCCACTCATCTATTTTGGGCCATCTGTAATGTTTCCAGATTCTGGCTATTTTAAATAGTGCTGCAATGAACATAGGCACGGAGAGGGCATTTTTATATTGTTGTATTCCTTGGTTATATATCTAGCAGTGATACAGTGATATTTCTGGATCATATGGGAGCTCAATTTCAGAACTAGTATTTTCTTGTTAGGTTTCATCCTGGTTGACATATCAAGGTAATAGGGTTGTGTTAATATATCACATTTTTAATATAGTTTTTATTTTAATCATAGGGGCTTACATATCATTGACAATAATATTTTAGGTACATATTAACATAAAATCAGGGGAATTACCATTACTGAATTGTCCTCCCTCCACCTCCCTTCCCATTCTACCTCCCATATTCTCTTCCCTTGCCCCCGTGTTCATGTTGATATTCTTTCAGATTTGTCAATGATTGCATTAAATATTTTTCTGGTCCCTCATTGGGTGCATATATGTCTATGAATGTGATTTGTTCCTATTGCATGTAATTTGTGATTATTTCAAAATGTCCAATTTTTTTGAAATTGAAAAAAGTGTTCTCAATTTTCAAAAACATTTTTGAAAAAAAACTATGCCAAAATCATAGTTCTTTTGGATAAAACATTTATAATTGGAAAACGAGCAAAGTCAACACCTGAATGAAGTCTAAAATTTTACTGGTAAATGATCTGGATCTAATTCACAATTGTTACATATTTGTGTTTTTTTACCTTTAATCCTGTTCTGCAACATTCTGATTTTGAATAGTTAGCACTTTAATCAGAGCATACTAATCGAAAATTCCAAATTGAATACTGGAATCATAGGGCAAACATATCTGTCTTCAACAAGCAAAACCAAAATGTCTATGGAATATATAATTGATTACAAGAGTATGAAAATTGCCTTATTCATTAGATATTTTGTCACTGTGTTTTGACAATTTTGGACATTGTGCATGTACTATCACAAAATTTTGAATTGGGAATAATATATATCCACCAAATTATAAGTGAGATATGATACAAGAATGAATATAAAATATGATTCCTGAACCAACAGCAGCAGTAGTAGCCAGGAGTCTCAGGGTCTGCTCCACCTACTGAATCAGAAAATCGTGCAGTAGGGCCATTAACATATCTACATTGTCCTGTGATGGACAAGAAATCCTGATGAAGAATATAGTGTGTACTACAGTTTGAGGATTGCTACCTTATAAGTAAATGATTACATAGTTCTGTAAGGGTTCCTCCAGCATTTTCATGTTACAATCTAAATTATATATGTTATTAATTTTTATTTGTTATTGTTTTTTGGGCCAAAACCGGTGACGCTAAGGCTATGGGCTCAAAAATCGCTCCTGGCTTGGGGGACCATATGGGATGCAAGGCAATCGAACCCCTGTTCGTCCTAGGCTTGCCACCGCTTTGGTCCCATGTTTATAAATGTTTCTTAAAAAGTTTGCCTTAATCTTTGGGATTTGAGATTAGTCATATATGTAATTTTCTATGACTATATAGAATGATTTTTAATTTCCTTGAATAAGAAATGATTTTTATATATGATTTGACATCAACATATAGTAAAATTGGAACGATACAGTGAAGATTAGCATGGCTTCTGTACAAGAATGACAAATTTGTGAAGCATTCCATATCAAAAAAAAAAAGAAGAAGTAAATGGGAATACGTTCACTGGGCTAAGTAAGCATCCATAGGATAGTGGGGAGCAATGCCCAAGCAGAGAATCTGGGTGTGACACAATAAATAAAATGATACTAGTTATAAATGCTATGGGATTTGTTAAATTAAACTTAATTACCAAAAAAACACACTTCAAGCTCATTTATTTTACTCATTACCTTTAACTCTTGAATAGCAGGGACCTTCTCTCCTTCATTTCTATATTAGGTCCTCAAAATAAACACTTCTCATTATGTGTAAAAAAAAAAGTTTGTCTTAAAAACTAGAAATGCCTATATTTAAAGAGACTACCTGGCGCATGTAAAATAGGAAAATATCAAATATAGTTGTAATAATCCTA